>JAQZBX010065682.1:0-16254 GCA_029593785.1 Cabassous unicinctus
TGAATAACTATTATTTGAAATAATGTATTTTATAGGCTAATTCACAAGCCAGTATGTTTTATTAATCTTTTGTGAAGTAATTTTGACACTCTCATAATTTGAAACTTAAATATGCTAGGCAGATATAACAATTGAAAATACATTCCATCAGGACAGAGGAGGTTTTAATTCCAGAAAAATATATTTAAGAATGTTTAAACACAATTAAATGTAACACAAATTTAAAAACTTAGTTCTTACTAAAGGGTATGAACTTTAATTTCACTTAGTAAAACTTCTGTGAAATTTGTGTAGGCCACAAACCAAATCAAATCAAATAATAGTCCTTTAATATTTAGGCACACATAACAGAAAGATCACAAGTATTTATTGAGTTTTGAAACATTACACAATATTCATTAGGTGCTGTGAAATAAAAACATTGGGAATTTTACTTTTAGAAGAGACACCTTTCCAATATCTTTTTCAATGCCCCCAAAACATCCTTGTTTCTCAGGCTATAAATAAAGGGGTTCAACATAGGGGTAATGATGGAAAACTAACACTGATACAGCCTTTCCCTGACCAGGACTGTGTGAGGAACCAGGAGTCATATAGGTGAAGATGGATGGGCCATAAAAGAGCCCCACAACCATCAGGTGGGAGCAGCAAGTGGCCAGAGCTTTGTTCCTACCCTTGAGGGAAATCATGTGAAGTACAGTGAAAAGGATGATGGTGTAGAAGAAAAAGATGATGACCAAAGGAATAAAGAGCAACACAATGCCTGTCACAAGAAAAGCCAACTTATATAGAGAGGTATCTTGACAGGAGAAACTCAAGACAGCCATGACTGCACAAAAAAAAATGTTTTATCTCCTTGTGGCCACATTTAGGTAAGTGCATGGTGTATATAGTCTGGACTATAGCATCTTGTATACCCCCAACCCAGGACACCATGACCATCTTCTGGCAGACCCTCAGGTTCATGATGACTGAGTATCTCAGTGGATGGCAGATGGCCACATAGCGATCACAGGCCATTAGAGTCAAAAAGATGCACTCAGCTCCCCCGAACATCAAAGAGAAAAACAACTGGGTCCCACAGGCTATGACAGGCTATGTTTGAGATGTTTTCCTTCCTTGAGAAAAAGTCCTTGACCATCTTGGAGACAGTGGTGGAGATGAACAGCAAGTCTATGAGGGACAGCTTCCTGAGAAGGATGTACATGGGTGTGTGGAGCCGGGAATCAAACAGGATGAGGAAAATCATGGTGGAATTCCCTGTAAGGGCAGCAAGGTAGATGAGGATGATCCCACCAATGAGGATGTCACCGTGCTTCATGCTGGGTAAGAGTCCCAGGAAAATAAAATCCATTCCTTCTGTCTCATTGTTTCCCACCATTAATTTAAGTCAACTGTTTGAACTGTAAAGTTAATAGGTAAAAATAAACACCAATAATGAATTATAACTTCATCTATTTGCTCTTTCTTTAATTAAGGATCAAAACCTCTGTTGTGGTTCATCATTTCAGTGTATTATTAAGAATTCTCAAATTTAGTGATGGATCATTTACATTGAAATCTTTACTGCAGAGTGAAAACCATGATGATCATATAAACTGTAAAAATCATCATTTTAGTTCGCCAAAGTGATGCCAATGCAACAATGCCACAGTCATTTACTGTAAACTATTCATTAATCTTATATTAATTATTCTATGTATACCCAGCAAAATTCATGCACCAAAATAATTGTTCTTAGTCCTTTCCTAATTGTTGATTGCACATTGAGCAGAGATTAATGCTTTCTTTTCTTTTCTTTTCTTTTCTTTTAGCTCAAGTCACTTCTTCTTCAGCAACTGGGTGAGGTCATGTTATTTACAATATAGAAAGCAATGTAAGGGGAGGTGTGTTTTCTCCCTCCCATTACCACCAAGTTGGTTAGAAAAATTTTGAACATGGTGGAAACTCATTATATAAGAAGTGTAGGTATCCAGTTCACATTAAGTCATTATTTTAGCAGGAATTAAATTTTGCTTATGTGATTATGCCACTAAATTTTGGTGTTTTTTTTTTTAGTTATAACAATTCATGTGATCCTAATATTCAATGTATGTAGGAGAACATATTTTACCTTGAAAATGCATGTGTATGAATGGTTGTATATATTACTTTAGCATAAAATCTAATATGAGCTCCCTCACTCATATTAGAGATAACTCACTAACGCTAACTTTTATTAAAAATTAGTCCCTGAAACAGACTTTAATTGTACTCACACATTAATCATTTGTTTACCTCTCAAATTTAAGGCTTTGCTGATGTGCCTAGAATGAGGTTCCTAGAAACTCTTCTCCAAAGTCTCTCCTAGACTCTAGTGTTCATCAGTGCTATGCTGGTCAAATTCTTAAGTTGATTGATCCCTAACCAATGCACTCTACATCTGCATGTGCAGAGTGTGCTACTCAAATCCACACTAGTCAATGTGCAGAATATTCATCCACATTAAAGCATGTAAGTGATCAGGTTGTCCCTGAGGTTTCACCTGCAGGTTCTTGGCTCTGGAATTTACACACAGACATATTAATATGACTTTTAGACTTGCATCCTAGATGATAAAGGAAATGTCTTAAGAATAAAAAAATGACATGGATTGCTGGCTTATATAGATCTCAGTACATTTATTTAACAATCTTAATTTAATTGCTATTCTTCTGGTCAAAATATATCTTTTTCATATCTATTGTTTTACCCATAATTTTCCCTAATTTACACTGTATTTCTTCATTTTTAAATATATTTTTATAAAAATATAATATTATGAAAACAAATAAAAACACCAATGAAAATATGATGAAAAAGTTCTGGAAATGGAAAACAGGATGGTTGTACAACACTGAATTTACACTACTGAATTATCCACTTTAAAATGGGAAATTTCATGTTAGGTATACTTTACTACAATAAAAAAAACATAAAATACTTAATGTAGCACACAGTTATAGCCAGTTCTCTTGTGTTAGTTATTTCTTGCATTATTTTTATAAATATGTATACATGCATATATAATAACATATTATCATTAACATAAATCTTCTTTAATCTTCTGAATTACATGCCATAAAAAAAGTGCAAGGTCATTTTATTTTATTTTATTTTATTTATTTTATTTTTTAAAAGATTTATTTACTTATTTATTTATTTATTTATCCACCCCTTGCTGCTTCTGTTCGCTGTGTCCATTTGCTGTGTGTTTTTTCTGTGTCTGCTTATCTCCCCTTTGTTGCGAGGTCTTGCTGCATCAGCCCACCGCGCCGCGTGGGCCGACCTGCCCTCACCAGGAGGCCCCGGGAAGCGAACCCGGGGCCTCCCATATGGTAAACGGGGAGCCCCATCGATTGAGCCACACTCGCTTCCCAAGGTCATTTTAAAATGTCAGAAAATAATTTAAGTATTGTTTAACACAATTTTTAATATATAATCTTATTACTGGTAGACTTTAGTGCTGTTTTCACTGGTTTGTCCTATTATATTTAGACCAAACTGATATGCAGATCGTTACTTGAATTACTGTTTTCCTTCTTCATTATGATTTTCTAAAGTTAGACTTAAATTCTTTTTACTAATCGAATTTCCACATTACCATGGGGTCCTTAAGAGGACTCTCTTTCTTGCAGAGAAGCTTTAAGGATAGGGGGAGGGGAGTTCTAAATATGTAAAAATAAGATTTCTTAGAGAAGGCTAGTACGGATGCTCTGGACTTTTTCAAATATCTGAGTATGTTTATTCTTGTTTTCTGGGGAAGTGGTGCCAGGTGAGTTTGTGTGCTTAGCAGAGAAGAAAGAGGCTGGTTTCCAGTCTCCATTAGGCAGTCTTGTTTCACCACAACACAGTTCCTCCATTCAGCATCTCAGGTGCTTGGTGAACCTAATGCCTGTTGATGCTATAATCAGCCTCACGAGCAATGTTGGGGTCTTTCTCAAATAATCCAAATTGAAATTGAATGTTTCTCCATCTATTTTCTTGGTGATAGTGATTATAACACTCAAAATAAAACTGATGCCCCCTCACTCTGCTATGCTATCTAGTTATCATTTTAGAAAATATTTGAAGTAAAATGCATGGGCCAAGGGTCAAAGGATCTCACAAGTAAAAATAATGTGGTGATTTGTCCATGATTAGTTTTGTAATGATGATGCAATAATATCATTCAATTTTGCATACATTATTTCAAACATATAACTGCAAGAAATAAGATCTTCATTGATGGAGCAGAATATAGATTTACCAGTTAGATTATTGTGTTTATCCTTGAATATAGCACAGATTTAAGCATCAATTTTCCTTTTTCTAAATGAAAGATTCATAACAACTTGTGCCTTTTTTCAAAATATGAGAAATACAATGTATGAGAAAAGCACTGTAAATGTTAGGTGTCTGGGATTATTAGTTAACTTTCATTGTTCAAGGAAAGCATGTAAATTTACATTTGTTCCTTTTTATTGATGATGTCGTCTGAACTATCTGCAATGTTTCCTGGGGCTTCATATGATGCAGCAGCATATTTTCAAGTTCTCTATTCAAAAATGCAATATTCAGTGATGATTAATTTCAGAATGCCAGCAATGCATTCAGTCTCAAAGGCCTAAATAACACATTCTGGTTTGGTGCATGTGGTTTTCTAATAGTCCCATGCTTAATATACCCTATTGGACATATCTGGCTGTGAGTTTCAAAATGAGAATTCATTGCAATATTTGCATTAAGACTGGGAACAAATGAACAATGTCCATGAGACGTCTAGAAGTAAAATGACCTAAGGGAGATTTTTGTCTCTGAGCATTCAAATTCATATGGGAGAGTTTTCTCTCATGGTCAATTAAACAGATTTACCAGAGGCATCTTTTTAAATAAATTATCAGAAGAAAAAATAATAATTTGCACAATCTCATCAGCAGGTATTTGGATATTTGGTGAGATCAAGCTTGTCAGCTCTAAAAATATTCTTTCCTGCTATTTAATATGCTTTGTTTTAGTCAATGAACCTATATCCTTAGGATCCAGTAGCTCTGAATATATCTTATTCTGTGTTTAATTTTCCAAAATTTATCACAGTAAGCTAAAGTGATGCTGCCTCACATTAGACTATGAAATTAATGCTTACCATTTGAATTTTGAAAAGTTTGAATTTTGAAACAACACATATCCATGGCCATACTCTGCTTCCTGCCTGCCCAATAGGAGCTAGTGTTTTAACCTAAGAAGTGGATTTTTTCTTGGCCTCAGCATGTCTTAATGATTTGTCTCTTAGTATTTACCCTTAACTATCATAGAACATGCTTGCTTTACATCATTCATCAAATGTGTATCTGTATCTTTATATAGAGATATATAATCCAGTAATTCCTTTTTCCTCATATTCATACCTTTATGTTTTTCTTCTGTTTTTTTCTTTTAATTTTTTTAAATTTTTTATTTGTAAAAGATACTTAGATTACATAAATATTACAGTGAATATATAGGGGATTCACATATGCCCTTATCCCCACACTTCCAACATTTTCCCACATGAACAACATTTTTCATTAGTGTAGTACATTCATTGCAATTGATAAACACATTTTCAACATTGCCACTAAGCCTGGATTAGAATTTACATTGTAGTTTACACTCTCTCCCACTCAATTCTGTATGTTATGGCATGATATATAATGGCCTGTATCTGTCACTGTAATGTCATTCAGGACAATTCCCAAGTCCAAAAATGCCCCCATATTATACTGGTTTTCCCTCTCTCTACCCTCAGAAACTCCAGGGGCCACTGCTTCCACATCAGTGATATTTCCTCCATTGCTAGAATCACAATATATCAATAGTAGAATAATACTAAGTCTACTTTAGTCCATAGTTCATTCCCCAATCCTGAGGTTTCTAGAGTGGAGATGCCCACTACACTTTTAACTGATGGAGGCTTCAATCTCATATGGCTGAAGGATGGGACTCTTTTGCTTGCAGTTTTAGACACTCTAGGTTCCTTGGTATGATGGTTATCCATCGTGTCATCCTTGTTAGTTGTCCTGGGTAAGAACAAAATCTGGAGAGTAGGTGTTGCAACTCTGTTGAGATTCGGAGCCCAGCTGGCATATGGACAGTCCAAAGATTTAAGTCTCTTGGATGTACACCTATCAACTTTAGTACTAATTATAAGTTCAAATAGAAGGACAAAAGAGCCATGTGTAGGGAAACCACAAGTGAGTCCTATTTTGTCACTCTGGGAAACATACATTCCCAAGTACGGCCCACTGGCAAGGGACCAAATTTCTGAGCAATCTACACTTACTCTAGTGTGTGGATGTTTCCAGAGCCCTCAGGAGTCCTGCTATTTGCTTATGAGGATTTGCTCTTGAAATTGAAATCCCATTCATCTTATCCATGGGATATAAGCCCCTACTCAATAGGAGGTGGAGTGGACATCAACATTCCAGACTCCTCACGATTAGGGGAAGACCTATGGACTAAATTGGACTTACTGGTATTCTATTATAGATATATTGTGATTCAAGCAATGGAAGGAACGACAACATTAATGTGGAACCAGTGGCCACTGGACACTCTGGGGGCAGAGAAAGGGAAAAGCAGTTGTAACACAGGGGTTTTTTCAGGACTTGGAAATTGTCCTGAGTGACATTGCAATGACAGATATAGGCCATTTTATAACATCATATAACATGAAGAACTGTGTGGAAGAGAGTATGGTCTACAATGTATACTATGATCCATGCTTAATGGCAAAGCCCCAGGATGTGTTTATCCATTGCAGGTTATGTGCCACACTAATGAAGGATATTTATGCGGGAGGTTGTGGGATGTGTGGGAGGTGGGGCATATGGGAATCCCTATATTTTTTTGTGTAACATTTATGTGATCTAAGTATCTTTAAACATTTTTTTAATTAATAAAAATAAATAAATACAACTTTTAATACATTAAAAAAATAAAGTGAGGTAGTGTGATTTCCCTGATATCATTTTTGTTTTTTGAATAAGTGTTTGGCTTTTTGGGGTCTCTTGCCCCCCTTCCAAATAAATTTCATAGTTGCTTTTTCCAATTCAGTAACAAATGCTATGGTGATTTTTATTGGAATTGCATTAAATATTTTGATAAGTTTGGGTAGGATAGACATCTTAATGATGTTTAGTCTTCCTATCCATGACCAGGGAATATTCTTCCCTTTATTTAAGTCTTCTTTGATTTACTTTAACCATATTGTATTGTTTTCTGCATATAAATCATTTACGTCTTCAGTTAAATTTATTCCTAGGTTTTTGGATCTTTTAGTTGTTACTGTAAATGGGATTATTTTCTTCATTTCCACCTCAGATTGCTCATTAGTGGTATACAAAAATGCTACTGATTTTTGTGCTTGGATATTCTAACCTGTGACTTTACTGAACTTATTTATAAGTTCTAGACACTTTGTTGTAGATTTCTCAGGGCTTTCTATGTATAGTATTATGTCATCTGCAAATAGTGAATAGTTAGAATTTACCTGTCAAGCCATCTGATCCTGGGCTCCTCTACAGTGGGAGGTTTTTGGTGACTAATTCTATCTCTTTAATTGTCATTGTTCTGTTGAGTTCATCAATTTCTTCTTTCAACAATGTAGGCTGGTTGTGTGTTTCTATGAATTTGTGCATTTCTTCTAAATTATCCATCTTGTTGGCATATAGTTTTTCTTAGTGTCCCCTTTTGATACTCTTTATTTCTGTGGGGTCTGTGTTGATATCCCCATCCTTCTTTCTCATACTATGCATTTGCATCTTCTCTCATTTTTCTTTGATAGTCTACCTAAGGGTTTGTCAATTTTATTAATCTTCTCAAAGAACCAGCTTTTGGTATTGATAATTTTTTCTAGTGATTTCTTATATTCAATTTCATTTAGTTTTGCTCTAATCTTTGTTATTTCTTTCTTTCCACTTCCTTTGCAGTTACTTGTTGTTCTTTTTCTTATTCCTCCAGATGTGTAATTAGGCCTTTAATTTTAGCTCTTTCTTCTCCTTTAAAATAGGGATTTTTATGGCTATGAATTTCCCTCTCAGTACAGCTTTTCTTGCATTTATAATTTTTGATATATTGTGTTGTCATTTTCATTCATTTCAAAGTAGTTACTGATTTCTTTGAGATTTCCTCCCTGGCTCACTGTCTAAGAGTGTGTTGTTTAACTTACATAACTTTGTGCCTATTCTGGTTCTCTGCCCCTTACTGATTTAGAACTTCATTCCATTCTTGTCAGAGAAATTACTTTGTATAAATTCAGTCTTTCTGAATTCATTTAGTGTTGTTCTCTGGCTTAGCATGTGGTCTATCCTGGAGAATGATCCTTGTGTACTTGAGAAGAATGTATAATCTGCTCTATTCGGGTGTAATGTTCCATATATGTCTATTATGTCTCTAGTGTATTATTCAAAGATGTAGATTATTTCTTGATTCTCTTTCAAGATGTCCTGTATAATGGCCATCATGGTGTATTAATGTCCCCTCACTATAATTGTAGGGGCATCTTTTTCTCCACTTAGTTTTTCCAGTGTTTGCCTCATGTATTTTGAAACACACTTGTTAAGTTCATAAATGTTATGATTCTTCTTTCTTCTGGATAGATTACCCCTTTTATTAATATATCATCTCCTTTTTTGTCTCTTACAAGAGTTTTGCATTTAAAGTCTATTTTCTCCAATACTAATATACTTACCCCCTCCATTTTTTAATTTTCTTTTTTTTTTTTTGCTTGTAAAAATGTTTCTAACCATTCATTTTCATTCTCCTTGCATCACTGTGTTTAAGGTGAGTTTCTTGCAGACAGCATATAGATGGGTCATATTTCCTTATCGACTCTATCTAAGCTGTGTTTCTTGACTGTTGAATTTACTGTTAACATTCAATATTATTACTGTAAAGGAATTACTTACATTAGCCATATATTTTTTAGGTTCATGTAAGCTATATATTGTTTTTATTTCTCTTTTTATCTTTTTAGTTTTTCTTACACTCTCCTCCAATTCTTTCTTTCCTGTTTCTTCTTTTCCACCTACAGAACTCCCTTTTTTATTTCTTGAAGTACTGGTTTCTTTTTTACATACTCTTTTTTTAATTTTTATTTATTTATTTTTTAAAGATAATTAGATTGCATAAACGTTACACAAAAAATATAGAGATTCCCATACACCCCACCTCCCACATCTCCCACAACCTCCCACATAAACATCCTTCATTAGTGTGGCACATTCATAGCAAATGATAAACACATCTTGGGGCTTTGCCATTAAGCATGGACCATAGTACACATTGTAGACCACACTCTCTCCCACACAGTTCTGCATGTTATATGATGATATAAAATGGCCTGTATCTGTCTTTGCAATGTCACTCAGGATAATTCCCAAGTCCCAAAAAAGCCCCTGCATTTCAACTGCTTTTCCTTCTCCCTGCCCCCAGAACTTCCAATGGCTGCTGGCCTCACATCAAGGTTGTAATTTCTTTCATTTCTTGAATCACAATATGTCTATAGTAGAATACTAGTGAGTCCATTCTAGTCCCTTGCTCTTTCCCCCAGCCTGAGGAGTCTGGGATGGTGATGATGATGTCCACTCCACCTCCAATTGAAAGGGGGCTTATATCCCATGGGGAAGAAGAATAGGATTATCCTGTCTGCAGCTGCAGACTCTTTCAATTCACTGGGATAGCCATTGTCCATCATCATTTCCCCACCTGTTGTACTGGGTGAGTCCAGTGAGCTGTAGAGAAGGAGTTGCTGTGCAAATGAGGTTCTGGGCCCAGCTGGCACATGGATAGCCCAAAGACTCAAGTCTATGCATGTACACCTACAAACTCCAGCACCAAGTATAGGTTTGAATAGAAGAGACAGATGTGCCATGTGCAGGGAAGACATAGTTGAATTTAACTCTGTCACTTTCAGGAACAGAAACTCCAAGGTAAGGCCCACTGGTGAGGCACAAAACTCTGGAAATCTCTGCCCTGACATAGGACCTGGGTGTCTCCAGAGCTCCCAGCAGCCTCACTAGTTGGAGTGATATCCACTTTGGAATTCGTTGAGATTCTACTGAGATGTGCATACACATTACCCCTGGGATAACCTCCCGACTCATTTTGAAGTCTCTTAGCCATATCAACACATTTGACTTTTCCTTTTCCCCCTTTTATTCAAAGTCTTTTTTGAGTCAAATTGCCACTTGCCACTTGGTAGCAATTCCTCAATGCCAGGAAGGCTCATCCCCAGGAGTCATGCCCCACACTTGGAAGAAGGTATTGCATTCATATGCTGAGTTTGACTTAGAGAGAGGCTACATTTGAGCATCAAGGAGGCTCCCAGGGGACAACCCTTAGGCAACCCATAACAATAGGCTAAGTTTCAATTGCAAGAGCAAAGACTCATAAGACTAGTCATCAATATCAAGGGCCCATCAGTGGATCATCCTCCTTCACCAGGCACTGCTCCTGCACTTGGGGGATGGTTGCTGCTCCCTTGGATAATGTGGCAGAGCCCTCCAGGATGGGAATTCAGTATTCTCTCATTTATTGAGTGATTCTCCACCCACTGTGACAATGTCCCATGAACATTTGAACATTTTTATATATCTTATATTTATGCTCAGGTGAACTTCCTTCCATGCCTCCCCCAAGCCTGACACCCCACACCAATGATCCTCCCTCAAGTGGAGCAAGCAAGGCATTGAAGAATGAACAGTACATGACCTCACTGATATGAATTAAGGAAATTGAGTAGTCTCAGAGAGCTATTTTCTGTAAGATAGGTTTACAAGAATTAGAAAGATAAGAGAAGGTTGTGAACCATCACCCACACAGATTTAATCTATGGTAAAGTAATAGACTGTAGTTGTGTATTGAAGGGATAGGACAGGAGGGTAGTGATATTATTGGGTTGGGTGATGCAGGGTTGGCAAGTGGGTAGATTGGAAATTGTGGGTCAGAAGGTCCAGGGTATGAGGGAAAAGGCTGGGAGAGGGACCACTGGGGATTTGTGGGTATGAGGTTGAAAGTACTGAGGTGGGAATGCTCTTTTGGCAAAATGACAAGGAAGGGTCATTGGTTGAGAGTGTGTTTGGTGTTTGGTGGGGCATTCCACATCTAGAACACACTTCTAGGGAGTGTGTGAGTTTTCATTCTGTCATAATGTGTTGTATCAGTGGGTGGAGACCCACATAATGAATGGGAAGGAATTGGACTCCCATCTTTGGGAGGACTGATTTGTTCAGAAATATACAAGCAGGGGGTCTCTCAAGAGCAAGGACAGTTCCTAATAGGGGAGGACAAAGCAGTGTGTTAAGGCATCTTGTTGCATGTAACTATGAATCTTGTCATCCAACAAGTCAAGCCAGGGGTTGTCATGGGCTCCAGGGAGATAGGGTGGGAGGAATAGAATAGATCAAACAGGGGGTATTTAGCGGTCAGTGGAAATGTTCTTCATTACCATACAGTGATGGACACAAGACATGGTAAATATCATGAAAATTTATAAAAGTATATGGTTTAAAATGTAAACCATAGTGTGAACCATTGACAGTGTTTAGTAGCTATGTTTCACTATTTGCATATCAGTTATAACAATACTAACATCCACATATAAAAAGATATTAATATGGGGGAGAGGAAAGGGGAAGGATTATTATGATTCTAGCAGTGGAAGAAATTACAGCACTGATGTGGAGGCAGGGGCCACTGGAGGCTCTGGCAGCAGAGAGAGGTTAAAACAGTTGTAATGTGGGGGCTTTATTGGGACTTCGGTATTGTCCTGAATGACATTGCAATGACAGATGTACGCCATTGTATATTGTCCCATAACATGCAGAACTGTGTGACAGAGTGTAGACTACAATGTGAACTATGGGCCATGCTCTTTGGCAATGTCCCAGGATGTGTTTATCAATTGCAAAATGTGTGCCACACCAATGATGTTGTTTATGTGGGAGGGTTGAGTGGTGCGGAGAGTGGGGCATATAAGAATTCCCATAAATTTTGTGTAATATTTATGTAATCTAATTATCTTTATAAAAATAAAAAACTAAAATTTAAAGAAAAAAGATAGAAATAATTTTTAAAAATTTTGTGATCATAGAATGCACAACATTGTGATTGTACTAAAAGCCATTGATTAAACACTTTAAACAGAACATAAGTATGTTACTATATCTCAATAAAACTCCTTAATCAATAAATAAATAATTGTGCAAGAATAGCCAGAAATAGCAGCTATGTACAGCAGGGGAAACAGAGAGAGATTGAGAGGTAAATAATTTTCTTGTTTGTCTTTATTATTTATTAATATTATTATTGAAACAGTGAAAATGCTCTAATAATGCTTGAAGTTATGAATACACATCTATGAGATTATACTGCATATAATTGTTTGTATACTTTGGATAAACTGTATATATTATTAATATGTATCAATAAAATTGATTTTTTAAAGTAAAAAAAAATAGATAATGCAAGTTATCAAAATAACAATACATTGGGAAAGGAAATACAGAGATATGATGTCTATTGTATATAGAAGTTTAGGCTGATTTGACACTGAAATTCAAAAAGTGATCATGATTTTCTTACTAATGCAGGGGTGATGGAAATCAGGTAATAGGTGGAGTCATGCCCTAACCTCATTGCTCAGTAGGGCTAAAGTTTAAGAAAGGAACTCATGTCACGATAGATTCATTTAGCCACTAGCCTAGATCTACCTATTATTTCATGACTCTGGAATACATCACATTAGGGTAGTAAAAGCAAAGTTGCAGCCCTTGGAATTGATCACTATGAATAGAGCATAAAGAAGCTCTCTCTTTTTCCTGGGAGAATTGCAATGATTAAAATCACCAATGGAAATTTTATTGATGAAGAAAGTTTATTTTGAATCATTACCTCATTTAGTGTACCTGTTTGGCCTGTAATGAAGAAGAGACATTTTGATTTATGTTGATGGACTTCCATCAATCTAACAAAGAATTTGCTCACTTGCAACTGCTATGCTGCATGTATTAACTTTACTGGAATATACATAATCTTTTTGAATAAATTAATTAGTATGGTGAATGACATCCTTATAATCTTTAACAATAAAGATCATCAAAACAAGTCTTTCTTTATGGCAAATGTTAGAAACACTTTTTTGACACAAAATTTGTTAACTATTTAGGACTTTTTAAAACAATACAATTTGTAGGGACATAGAACATGTTGCCTTTCCACAGAGCCTCGCAGTATTCACTAGTCATGAGGCAACCCTAATTGGACATCAGCAACAAGTTATATCAAGCCCTCTGGAGGCCTTGGTAAGACATACCATTTTCAAAATGGGGTTGGAGTCAAATACCTGAAAGACTCAGGTAACTGCTAAACTGGTAAAGCTTTTATGGTTCTAAAAGCATAAGGTATCCTGGAAAAACACTCTAAGTCAAATGACACATTGTGTCCCTTGAACACCTTACCCATAGTAAAATGAGACACACCTAATGGGCTCCCTTTGAGTTTAGAAGCAGAATAGCCCACAAATGGAAATAATAGTCAAAAGCTCATTTCTCAGGAACCTTGAAAAGCTACCCTTTCCTTCTAGTGCTCAGCACAACAGAGGGTTTTATAAAAGGTACAGGGTACCTTGAAAAATGCCATGCTAATTAGGACATACACTGTAAAAGGTATTAGCTGCTGGAGGTATCCAGTACAGATGCTCATACAGAATGGAGTCTCCAGAGTTCCAACAGGAGAGTCAGAGTATATACTCCTTAGTTCTGGATCAGAGCCATGCCATCTTTGGGAGAGAAACACTGTTATTAGAAATGCTGGTCTTCAACTTCTACTTCAGTCTGAAAGGGACTGATCAATGAGTCTGATCATTGACCATGCACTGAACACAAGCATTACCCTTTAGGTGCTATGTGCTGTCAGACTCATAGTCCTATATTTAGGCATACACTGTAGACATTCATTGAAATATGAATGCATCTGGGATTGGGCACTAAAAGATCAGAGGTTGAGACATGGCTCATTGATGGGAAGCAAAAGAGTAAAGGAGATGCACTACATATCTACTCAAGGATGGCCATGGAAAATTCACGAGCAGAAATTCTCTCAATGGAAAGAGCATTGCAGGGTCATTTGCTTCTTGATTTCTATGAGGAGAGAAATAGCATGAGGTCTGGGAAACTGTGAGCAAGAGTGATGAAATCCAACCAAGGACATCTGGGGTAAAAGATTGTCTATAGACTCAAGGGAGGGCAAAATATCATCTGTACAAGTGCTGACAATTAATCCTGATGTGGATTTTCCTTTCCTTCTTTCAGTTTCTCTGTCAGTACCCCAACTGTGCAACTTAACAGGAAATGTGATTTACAGATTCAGGATCCAATATATTAAAATATTGGATATGTGGCATACAATGGTGATAAAGGGCAACAAATTCTCATGACCATGGAATCCGTATACTACCACATACTAAATAACATGGAAGCAATTGGTTAAGTGAGATGATAAATTCATCTGCCAAAGATTTCATCGAGATACAGTACCATTCAGCTCTGGAATGTTTCCTTCCATGAGGCAATTTATTTGCTAATTCGCTCATCATTCATCATCTTATGTCTCTGATAGTTAAAATAAGAGGCTGGGTAACAAGAGGTAAAATTAGAACTAGCCTCTCTCACAATTATGTCCAATGATTGAATTGTGTAAATTTTGTTTCTTGCTCCTTCCTGCTTCTATGGCTATGGTTATTTTCTCTAGCCTTCAAGGGTTATAGAAATGGTCACATGGAAATAAATCTGTGACATCTGTTTTGTCTTTTTGGCCTTCTCATGCTGATGGACCATCAGACAAAGAATACAAGAATAACCTTGGACCTGCAGACATTCTGGCCGATAGTGTGGGAAATCTAATATTGGGGTTTTGAGGGGGAAGATGAAGAAGATAAATGAGGGTCATGGGTTCAGATGAAGCATCAGTGAAGCAATGTCACTTTTACCTTCTCATGTTAAGTTTTTTAGTACATTTGTGGCTGGGCATTCTCTGGGTTATAGGGTAGCAAATTAGGATTTATGGAGGGTACTAACAGATCTAGCAGTGCAGAAACGAACTTAGCATATATCGCCGATGATGTAACTCATACCATCTAAACCTCTCCTTAAAATTATACCTTGGTTCAATGGAGTTTTCCCTGCAAATTTCATTTATTTTCCCCTAAAGTTATTTCATCTTGAGTGTACATTGCTCATGGTTTACTTTCCAACTCTGGGGTTTTGCCGTGCCACATAAGATGTGAGCTCATATCCTTTAGGCACAAATATATAGATTGAATGTTGGGAGCTGGATGTTATATGCCTTGTAGAAAATTTTAATTAGAGAGAAATGTAATAAAAGTTTATTTCATGTTATTTAATATTTTGGAACAGCAAACCACGCAACAAAGGTTGGGACCTACAGAAAAACAGATAAATACTTTCCCTATGGATTAAAGAGGAATTCTCTTTGTTCTTCAGAAATTCCTCTGTAAGATCAACCCACAGAAATGACCTGGAAAAGACATGCTTACATCAGATATTATTCTCTCCCTATTTTCCTTCCTCAATCCTTCTCTCCCACTTCCTGAACTTATATCACAAATAAGCTTCTGAGTATTTGTGTTTTAAACAGGATCTGCTTTGAGGTAGACTCCACACAAGGATGTATGGCAAATTAAAGAACACCACTATTTGAATGAAATTTTCACACAACTTCAAATGATTCTTTATTTGAAATTAACTTAATTTCAATTATTAATTAAATAATATTTCATTCTTTAATAATACATTTATTTATTTTTCTCACTTGGTTAATTTTTATTTTGAAAAGAATTTAGACTTACAGAAGTTACAAAAATAGTAGAAAGTTCCTGTTTACACTTCACTCAGTTTCTCTTAAAGTTCACGTTTTGCATGACCTAGTACATTTATCAAAACCAGGAAATTAACATCGATGCAATTGACTAAACTATAGACCTTGTTCAAATGCTACCCATTTTCTCACTAGTGTCCTTCTTAAAGTCCAGGATCCAATCCAGGATACTACATTACATTTCTTTATTTTTTTTTATTGTGGGTAAAAATCAAATTTTTCACAATACATACCAATATTTGTAAAATGATATATAAATACATATGCATATATGTGCATTTGTTTACATAAAGGTTATTTGTTATATATATATATATATAT
>JAQZBX010065684.1:0-16264 GCA_029593785.1 Cabassous unicinctus
TAAGTGAGCCTGAGTTGGTTTCTGTTGTTTGCAGGCACAGAGCCAACTGACACGAGTATTCTAATGCCTCGCTCCTCAAAGTGTGAGCGCAGCCCAGGTGTGTCCTGTAGGAGCTGGTTAGAAATGCACCATCTTCAGCTGCACCCTAGATCTACTGAATCCGCTTCTGCATTCTAACTAGGTTCCCAGGTGATGGATGTGCAGAGTTAAGTATGAGAGGCGCTGGTTTAATGGAGACCCCTTGGATTCTAGATTAGGAAAAGCTGCAACTTTATCCTAGCTATGCCCTTAACTAACTATGTGACCTTAAGAAAGCCACATCTTCCTCTGGGTCCCAGTTTCTCCCCCTCCCAAACAAGGTAATTTCTGCTCCATTAATTCATTTATTCCCTCACTCACTCATCAAATGTTTATTGACCCAAAGACATAGTGCTAACTACGGAGGAGAGAGACCCAAATAAAAGGTGGTGCTGCCTCAATGAGGTCACAGACTGTTAGAAGAGAAAAAGATGTAAACAAACATTTGTGATAATGTGCACTCATTTTCTCAACTATAACGTGGGGATAAGGAGTGTGCCTACCTGGCCAGATTTTTATAAGGATTACATTTTTACAAATCCATGTTAAAGCACAGTGTCTGCACATAATAACTGATCAATAAGTGTTAAATATTATTGCTGATTATTTCAAGCACTGTGACTGGGGTGTGTAATTCTACTGGCTAACATTTTGCTAAGTGCTTACAATTAGCCAAGTGTGGATCTAAGATCTTGCTATAGATTAATTGAAGTGTATCTCAAACTAACCCCACGCCATAAATACTATCATTATCCTCATTTGACGGATGGAGAAATGGAGGCATAGAAGCTATAGTGCAGACATAGAGGGGAGAGGAGGGAGGGCTGGGCAGAAGCAAGAATGCTTGATCCAGAACATGCAAGCGGAAGAGTCCACCAGGGAAGCGCTGGCTGTGGGGATGGAAGGGTACAACAAGGCAGGAACGGAGCTGCAAGGGATGGAGGTGTGAGAACCTAAAACAGTGAGCAACGCGGATGGATAAAAAGGTCAAACAACCCTATGTGTTGCATCTTGACTCTGAGGGGCCAGCTCTTGGGGTCTCTGGCACATCCCTTGCACAGTCTGGGAATATGAGCTGGATCCCAGCAATACCCCTCATTCCCAACAGGCAAATCATTGAAGAGGTTTTTGCCCCACTGCCTGGACAAAGAGAGGAAATCTTGGAAAATGGAGTAAAGTGCCATGCTCTAGCCTCTCCCCTCTAGGGACATGCAGCTGTAAATGGTCACATCAGCCAGATTGCCCGGAACTCCTTTGGAAGAAAGCCCCAACCACCGCGTGCCAGCACACGGTCGGAGAAAGGGCACCCCGTATCAGATTGCGTGACCACTGGTTCTGGACTCCACCCGGCTTTCACTAGACAGTGACGTCTGCAGGCTCTCGGAGCCCTCCTCATGCATCTCTGCTTCTGCAGCCTCACACAGTGCCAGGCCCACAGCGGGAACGCCAAACACGCTCGACACGTCACCTCGCCTCCGTCCATTTGATGATGGTTAGATTCCAGTGTGAGGAGGAACTTGTGGGTCCTTTCAGTTCCAACAAACTGAAGTTTGATTTGCGTAAGCCTGGGTCCTCATTGTCTTCCAAGTCTCAGCACTGCTACTACCTCCTGCAGAGGTCCTCCCTGACCACTTGATCAGAAGTAATCTTCCCATAACCCAACCACCTACTAGCCTGTTTTCTTCACAACAGTGTTAATTATCTATAGTTTCTCATTAATGTATTTACTTATTTGTAAATTGTCTGTCTCCTCCCTTGGGACTTAATTTCTGAGAATCTCTGTCTCAGAGAATCTGCCTGTCTTGTTCAGCATCATAGTGTCCCCAGTATCTAGAATGGTGCTTGGGACACTGTCATCATGAAAAAAAAACAAAAAACAACTGATGAATAAAGGAATGGCTGTCCTTTCTAACAATAATTTTTACAAATGTACCGCATTTCAGCAAGCCAAATCAATGAAAATCCAGAATGACATTCTTAAACATTTTAAATTCCACAAATGATTTCTAGGGTCAGCTCCATGAGGGCAGGAGGGAACAATTTCCCCTGCTTTCTTTCAGAAGCACAACAGATACAAAAGGAAGCATGTGTGGACTTTGGAAACCACCAGGGCACCTGTCTTGGGTTGGGTCCAACTGCTGAGCTTGGAGTTTAGGGTGTGAGGTCTTTATTAGGGATCAACACCCGGGAAAGGAAGCGGAAGCAGGCTTTGGGGCTAGGAAGAAGTTGAATGGCGATACAGGATGGACAAAGCCTTGGATGACCCGCCCGGGAGCACTGGCCTGAGCATTGCTCATCAGAGTCACCGAGTTGGGCCAAAATGGCCCCGGTCTCACTTTCTACCCTTGCATCACTAAATCAGGGTTAAGGACTGTCCCAGGAAGAGTGTGACTTCGGGGCAGGCTGCTTTCTGGAACCGGGGCAGACCCTGCAGGAGATGACAGCTGGAGGCTATCTGCTAATCTCACCATCTCAGGAGGGTCAGCAAACCCTTTCTTGAAGGGGCACCTCGGCGGCCGTCTTCTTGGCACTTCAACTCTGCAAATTTCAAGCTCCAGCTGGCATGCTCAGAAGTCTGGCTACCGGGTGTCCACTGAGTTCCTGCTGTCTTCTGAGATGAACCACAAATAATCCAATTCCTAAGTTAGAAGTCACATCCTGTAAGTGCCTGCTGACTTGGCAGCAGCAACACTGACATAATTTCACAAATAATGATGTTATCCGAGGCAAAAGTTGCATTAGATCAATTACCACTCTATTTTGGTGCCATCTAAGTAGCTCTCCGTGTTTATTTCAGTTCACCTATTTTTAAACCAAAGCTCTGAGGCTTCTGAACCACAACCATGAGCATACCTTCCTTTTCCAGTCCTTGATAGCATCCGGCTCACGTTTGGGATTAAAGAGACTGCTTTGGATAATACCGCCCCACTCCAATCTCCCTTCTCTGTTCTTTTTCTTTGTGCCCTTTAAAGGGGGGTGGGGTGGGGGTGAGGGTGGAGGATTGTTCAGCCACCAGGAAAGTCATAGACTTGTAGCTCAAAAAAGAAGAGCACATATTATTTTAGGATAATGAGAGGAAACTTAAACTGGGACAGGAGAAGGTTTGGAGTAGATTGGAGGATACTTTCCTGTTGGAGAACAATGTAGAAGGTGGGGCTGGACGTCAAGACAAATCATTAAACATAAGATGCACACCCACCCAGCTGGGTTAGCTCAGGAGAAGACAGGCTGATCCTCATGAACTGTCCTTAAAGATTAACTGACTCTTAGAAAACAGAGGAACTTGGAGGACCAAGTCCTGCTGTAAGGGACTCCCTGATGATGGTGGAAAGCACCTCCCTTCCCCTTTGGCCTTCTTTCTAACCTTCTCTTTATCTTCCCAGTCCCCACTGTCTCATTTTGCCAGGAAGCCATTACACAGTAGACGTGCTGGCTGAGACCTGGGGTGAGGTTCCTGTTTTCCAGAACTTTCCACACTCTTGTACATCAAATGAGTGCAATAAAATAATTGATGTAGAAGGGTGGTTGAGAGGAAGACATGGGCTCATGCATGTAGAGTGCTGGCGAGAACTCAGTAAACAGAAGCCATAATCTTCATTACTGTCGGCAAGAACTTTGCACTACCATTGATCACTATAATTCATTTTTATAAATGATGATCAGTGGTGAGTTCTCTTCTAACATCTCTGTCACTCCTGGGATGCATCAGGAATTCCACAAACCTGGGGTCCAAGCCTGGTTCTACAATTTAACTGGTGTGGGTAAGAGGCTTCCAGGATCTGTAGACATGGGTTCATAAGGAGGACCAGAAAGATTGCTGGGCAGGACGCACACAGACCAGGCCTGTTGAAAGGAGGTGAGTGGGGAAAGAGAGGGTGCGGTCCACCGCAACCCTGTGGTGTTAAAACATCTGGCAAGAGGAGTGATCAATTTGTTTCCCATCAGTTAGTATTACAATGAAACTTTAAGTCCCTCACACTTAGCTCTTTATTTCCTGATTTGGAGAGAAAGATAAGAAACATCTTCTGATAGTGCCAGGGACCAGAAAGCCTTCCAATTATTGAGATAATGACATAATGACAGCTTTGGGGTTGTTTGTTTGTTTTTGATCCCTATTCTGTTCCAGGAACTGGGATACATTATCTCCTCTCATAGGCTTAACAATTCCAAGAAGTAGACTGTTTTGTTACCCATCTTAGAGAGATGAGAAAACCTTGGCTTAAAGAGAACTTGGTCAGGATATCTGCTAGTAAGTGGCAGAGCCAGGATTTGAACCCAGATGGCTAGATCCCAAATGGGGCCCATTTAACCTCCACACCTGCTTCCCAAGGTGTGAAACACATACTGTTGTTAAAGCAGGATGTTTTATGTGTGGCCTGAACACTGACAGCCATGAGTTGTACCCAAAGAAAGTGATTCCCTTTCCAATTCCCTTTCAATTATTCGTGTTGCATAGAGGAGAAGGTCTCAGTCAGGTGCTCACGAATTCAACGCTTCTCCAATGCCTTTCAAAGCTCCCCTTTGAACAAAGAAAGCTGTCTGGCTAACTAACTAGAATTTAATAGCTCTGTTTATTTTGGTCATATTTTCCCCCCAGTTATCTTCTAGTCATGGCAAGGAAAACCAGCCTTTCCTGTTAGGGCACTGATATAAAGTTTCCTTCTCAAAAACGTACCTTTTTTTAAAAAGAGTGAGTCCACTTAAACACAATAGGAAACAAATCACAGTAATGGCAGTTCCGGGACAGGACAGACCCTAGAGGTGGTCCTAAAATGACTAAAGTTAGGGAGACACTAGCCTGGACTACAGACCTGGGCTCAGCTGGACTAGAGAGAAAGAACCCATAAATCAAAGGCTGAGAAGGGAAAATTCATGAGGGGCTGTTTCAGATGCAGATTGAAGGAAAGGAGAGCTCAGGAGGGTCTCAGGCTAAGGCTGGAACCTTCAGTCCATGCTACCAAGCTGATGGGCCCTTTCCCACTTGGGAAGTGGTCCCCACCTTGGGGACACCTTCCTTTAGAGCATTCCACTTCTGAACCTCCCCCCCTCTCCTCCCATTCCCACCCCAGACAAGGAGAAGATTTTGCCAGAGTCAACAGAGGCTTTCCTTTCCTAAAAGCCATCCCTCCAGCCAGCACAAGGACGTCAGCTTTGGCGGTTCATCACTGTTCCCCTTTACATAGATTTTCCACGAAGCTCTCTGAGAAAACAGGCTTTGGTTCCAACGCCAGCTTCATCATGTTGCATCTATGGGTCCTCGAATGGATAACATGAGCTGCCTGGGCCTCGGTGTCCTCATCTGCAAAATGGGACTCATAAGAGACGGTTCTGAGGATCAAACAAGAAAGAGCTCACCCACCTCCTGGCACATAGTAAGCACTGAATAAACGGTTGCTGTTATTAGCTTCTCCAAGGCAAAGAAATTTAAATGTGTACCTGCCTAAGGTTCTGGGAGGGTAGCCAAAATCACCCCGCCTCAGACGTGAAATTTCTTAGGGGCCTTAAGTTTGGGATTCTATTCTAAATATATATCTACGTTGGTTTTAATATAAAGACAATACTTCAAATTACCCTCAAGGACAATTAGTGCTCCAGGAAAACAGGCGTTACGTATCCTCTGCCACAGCCCTTCTTTACCCTGGATATATACAATTTGAGTTTTGAGAGGCATAGAGGGATTGCCTCTTTAACTCAATGCTTCTGAAATGGGAGCGATTTTGCCCACCAGGGTACATTTGGCAATGTCTGGAGATATATGTCACCCCTGGGGAGAGGGGCTAGCAGCATTAGCGGGTAAAGACCAGGGACACTGCTAAATGTCCCGCAATGCACAGGATAACCAAGGATTATCCCGCCAAATGTCCCTAATGCCAAGGTGAAGAAGCCATGCCTTACAAGTATCCAGGAGGCTTCATTATTGAAGTGAAACTGGGTTGCTCATTCTTCTCATTCTGCCTCCCCTCTCCACATCTTTCGCTCTCCATATTTGAGGATTGTGCCCCTAAGGGTGTGTAGCCATTGGGCAATTTGATGTAATTATGAATTCCAAAATTATAATTGGATCATGCTTATAAACTGATCTGTTAATCTGGGCATGATTAAGTTATGATTAGGGTGTTGACTGGGCCACGTCAGTAGGGCATTGAGCCCCACCCCTTGGTGGGTGGGGGAAGAAAATATAAAAGGCATCACAAAGAACAGAGTTGCAGCAGTTTTTGAGAAGCAGTTTTGATGTTGGAGTTTTGATGTTGGAGAGAAGGCCCCAGGAGAAGAGAAGCGAGCCGTTCGCCTGATAGTCTACAGCTGACCTTGTGGAAGAAACAGAGGAATTGAGCCTGGAGAGAAACGCAGCCCCGGGGAAGAAAAGAACCCAAGAAGCCTGAACTCTGGCAAACGTCGGCAGCTGTCTTGCTCCAACATGTGGCAATGGACTTTGGTGAGAGAAGAAACTTAACGCTTTATGGCCTGGTATCTGTGGACTTCTACCCCAAATAAATACCCTTTATAAAGACCAACCCATTTTTGGTATTTCACATTAGCACCCCTTTGGCTGACTAATACAGGGTGGAATAACAGAATGTTGCAATTACAGGCAAACTGGGTTGAGAAAAGAAGCAAGACTAGGAGAGCAGGAGGGGTTCACACTTCTCGGTCATTCATACCCCTTCAGACTTAACCAGGGAGCAAGTGCCCACCCGACCACCAAACACTGTCCTGGGACTCCATCAGCCAGCGAGTGCTCTGGGCCACAGACTGCGCCATCCAAAGACGGCCACAGGGACCTGAGCCAGACCTCAGTGAAGCCAGGGAGAGGACAGCTGGGGTCTTCCCACCTTCTCTGCCAGCCCCCATTGCCCTGTTCTGCGGGCTTTTTACTCTATCCCCTCCACCCCCAAGCAGGTTCCTATTCTCAACCCTTTACCTAAGACCTCATGTGCTAACTCAGGTGGTGGGACGAATTGTGGGTCACTAACCCCACACTGACCTACGATTACCGTGTGTGCTTCTCTCGAGCCAACGTTCAAAAAGTGCTGTGGCTATTTTCATTATTAGGGGTAGTGGAAGGAAGAAGAGGTGAGCATGGCTTGGCCAGTCTGAGGTTTGTTCTGCTGAGCAACAGGCAGTGCTCAAGCATGGGCGCTGGCAATCTGCAGCTTGCCACCCACTTTTGTGAATGAGTTCTACTGGAACTCAGCCACGCCCATTCATCACCTATTGAGCTGAGTAGCTGTGGACTCCAGCGCTTCCAATTCCCACTCTACTCACTGACTGTGTGAGAAGAGCCAGTTACTTAAGCTCTTTGTTCCTCAGAACAGGTTCCTTGTTTGTGTTTTGGGAATAATATATAAGTAGGTCCATCCTCATCAGCTGTGGCAAGAACGAAAGGACCTTGTACCTGGAAACTGCAAGTAACAGTGCCTGTCCCATGGAGAATGCCAAAGAGAGTGGCTGTTCATGCTATGATGTGCACACGTTTGCTTTCTGGGAGGGTATTTGAAGGTCGACGGGACGAAGTTGGCTAGAGAAGCTGTTGGGGGCTTTGGTTTTTGGTTTGTTTCGTTTTTTGAAGGGTGCTGGTCAGAGGGAGGGGAAATATGAGAGAAAGGGGGGGCTTTGAAGAAGGGATCCGTGGGGTGTTTTGATATGTGGGGCACGTCTACCTCTCCTCTGTCTTCCAAGAGGACGGCAGTAAATTCTGTCACCTATCAATGCTTTTAAGAGTCTGCAGGTTGGGGGGATCTGTTCATGGGCTGCGTCTGTTTCCAAGTAGGTACTGGGTGAAAGTACAGCACTGAGAAGCTGCTCACACAGTTGTGTGTGAGAAAATCCCTCCCAGGGACATTTGCAGTCTTCTGGGGCGCTGGACTTGCAGACAACCTCCGAGGATCCGAGGGAATACATCTCTAATGGTGGGTTTGGGACGCCATGACAGGCAGCAGGGAGGAGACTCTGGGGCTGCTCACCCTAGCCAATGCCCTCACAGTGGGCATCTATTTTTTCTACTATAGCTGACCCTGGATGGGAGAAGGGTAGAGGTCACTACCCACTGGTTATATGACACCAGAGTCACAATTGCTCAGTTTTTAAAAACTGAGCCAGATTTTAACAATCTAGGGGTTTTGCACAAAAAATAAATGCCGATGTTTTCCTTCCCTTGAAACACTGGAACGTTTGGCAGTGAGGAGCCCTCATCTCCATGTGGCAGCAGTTGGCTAGGACTGGTGCTCTACAGTTCAACACAGTCCCTGGCATTCCCCTTTCCTCTACACTGGGACCCGTTACTGGCTTTTATCACCTGCCTGGCCCCTGCAGATATTTGAGTTTGCAAGACCTATGCATTTGCTCAAGGCACCAGCAGAGAGGGAGCGGGTATTTCTAAAGTGCAGAATCTGCAGCCGATGAATTCTTTCTTACTAAAATTCTTTCTTATGAAAATACATATTCTGTAGATTCTGGAGCAATAGGAAAGTGGGGCTGGAATGGTCCTTGATTTTACATTCAAGGAAACTATAATTTAGAGAGAAATTGTCTTATTCAGAGGACTCGAATCCAAGTCCTACAACTCCTGGTCTGTGTGTGTGTGTGAGAGAGAGAGAGAGAGAGAGAGAGAGAGAGAGAGAGAGAGAGAGAGAGAGAGAAAGGAAGAGACAGAAAAAGAGTCAGCAAGAAAGAGAGAGAGAATGGAAGGAGGGAGATAAGAGAGAGAATTACGTTGCAGGTACTGTATGGGAAATCTTTTCTAACATTTTTGTTAGTCCAAAGAATAGAAATTTCCACTCCCCTGGAATTTTTAGAAAGGTAGCTTCTATCCTTCTGTCCTTCCTTTTATCCAATCACTCTGTCTTCCTCAAGGGTGGAGAAACAATGAACCTAATTGGAAAGATTGGGAAGATGGCATCTGAGGGCAGCTTAGCTCAGCCCCTTGGCCTTTTTCCATGGACGAGGCCATCTTACCTGGAGTCACTGTGCACAGTTCAGGGCCTGAGTCTGGCCTTGTGGAGATAGCTGGGGTGGTCCTTCTCACTCTGCCTCCACTCTCCTCCAGGGGCCCAGCACAATTTCCTTGCAGCTGCTGGAGTAAATGTTCTGCTCATTTGCTGCTCCTCTTTAGTGGATCCCAGGATCCAGGCCTTATCTTCCAGCTCAATGTACAGCTATTTGATTTCTGTGCCTATTTCTCTATTGGTTCAGAATGGAAAGGAGAAAAGGGGGTATTTCTAAATAGCACATGACAGGGATCCCAAATGGGACAATGATGAAACCTCTGCTCTGTGAGTTGGTCCAAAAGTCAAGCAGTGGGAGCAGCTTGGAAGACATACACCTTCAGCAGGAAGGCCAGAGTTTGCACCACATCCTATATCCTAACCCGTTTGTGCTTATCAGCGATTGTTACCACAGACAGTTATTCACAGGCCAATGATGCCTGTGTGTAGGGAATTGTAACCAGTTTACCCAAGAGACACAGGATGTGGCAAGAGGCTTCAGGCCCCGAGCTGGCCACTCTGCAGGGTGCATCCTGTGGTTTACCAGTTAGCCGGTTGTTCTGATCTTGTTGCTTTCCATAAGAATCAAAGGGAAGAGGTTTTTTTTTTTTCTATTTTATTATCTCCCACACAAACATGGGGCAAACTATGAAGAGGTTGGTTTGCAGATAAGAACCCAAACCCCTCTATAGATAATCAATTCCAAAGACTTACCTGCTGCACATGACCATCCCTGAACCAGTTGATGTTTTAACAACACAGACCTGAATTCTCAACACACTGAATCAGTTTAATTAGTTTCAATAATGAAGTTAATGGGTTAATGGACTTCAAGGTCCTTAACCAACAGCTTGCTGCATGCCAGTCCTTTATGTTGAAAAGATACCTTGAAAATATATCAACACAGAAGTCATGTGAGCAAATGCATCCCAGGGAAAATGGGACACACGTATGGAGTGTCTCTTATTTTAGTGATCATATTGCAGCCATCATAAACTTCATCTAAATATCCCTACCTCCACCAAGAGAAGTTATTTGCTAGGCACTTACCTACCTTCTTTAATTTCCTTTCTGTAACCTGAACCATTTGGAGAGGGGCTTTCCCATTTATGCAGAAGAGTACATATTATATTTAGGTGAAGTGTCCAGAAAAAAAAAAAAAAACTTAAAGAAAGTAGAAAGTAGGTTAGCGGTTGCCTAGGGTTGGGTGTGGGAATAAGGATTAACTGTAAATGGGCATGAGGGATCTAACTGGGGTATTGAAAATGTTCTAAGAATGGATTACAGTGATTGCAACACAACTCAGTAAATTTATTAAAAATCATTGAATTATATACTGTGGCAGTTGGAGTCTTTTGTGGACCTCAGAAAATCCTATTTTTAAAGCTAATCCATTCCTGTACATGTAAACCTATTGTAGATGGGACCTTTTGATTAGATTCAGTTAAGGGACTTTCCTTTTGATTAGATCACTTCAGCAGGTATGACCCAAGGTGGTTGTATTAGTCAGCCAAAGGGGTGCTGATGCAAAATACCAGAAATCGGTTAGTTTCTATAAAGGGTATTTATTTGGGGTAGATGCTTACAGTTACTAGGCCATAAAGCGTAAGACTTTTACTTCCCTCACCAAAGTCTATGGCCACGTGTTGGAGTAAGTTGGCTGCTGACATCTGCCAGGGTTCAGATTCCTGGGTTCCTCTCTTCCCGGGGCTTGCCTCTTTCCAAGCTCAGCTGCTCTGTTATCTCTACAAGGCCAGCTGTAGACTGTTAGGAGAATTGCTTGTTTCTCTTCTGGGGCCTTCTCTCTTTCCTCGCAACAAAGCTCCTCTGTGTGCTTACTTCCTGGGGCTTCAGCTCAAGACTCCAACCTCCCTTCTCTGCAGTGCAATTTTTCTGTGAGTCCCTGCCCACCAAGGGGCAGAGACTCAACATCCTACTGACTCAACGTCCTACTGATGTGGCCCAATCAAAGCCTTAATCATTATTTAATCAAGTAAAAGTAAAACCTCTGAATCCAATACACTCTAAATATGCCCAGAGGAACAGACCAGTTTACAAACATAATCCAGTATTTCTTTTTGGAATTCATCAATAATATCAAACTGCTACAGTGGGTCTTAAACATCTCACTGCAATCCTTTATAAATGGAGGAGTAAAAAGCCACAGACACAAAAAAATCTGCAGCAACAGAGAAAAGCCTCCAGAAGTTGAAATCAATGAACCTGGGAGAGAGAAAAGCCACAGATGGAGCAGCCTGACGCTGAAGCAATGAGGCCCAGAGGAGAGGGAAGAGACGAGAAGACCCTTCCATGTGCCCGATGGCCCACAGCTGAAGCTTCAGGAGAACATGAGCTTGGACAGAAGGCAGAGACCAACAGATTCCAACACTGTGCCCTGCCATGTGCCTGATCGCCCACAGCTGCAGCTCGGTGGGAAAGCATCTCTGATGATGTCTTAATTTGGATACTTTAATGGCCTCAGAACTGTAAGCTTTTAACCTAATAAATCCCACTATAAAAGCCAACCCATTTCTGGTATATTGTTTTGGTAGCATTTAGCAAACTAAAACATACTTAAAATGGGTGAATTTTATGGTATTCAAGTTGTATCTCAAAATTGCTAATTAAATTTTTAAAAAGAGGAAGAAAGCAAAGACAGATGCTGTGGCAGTTGTTGATCCCCTTGGCCCTCACTTTTTCCAAACAGACTTGTGTGGCTTCCACCTGCCAGTCCTAGGTTCTTTGAACTAAGGAATTCTCTGGCCACCCGAGCCTACTCTGCCCACAAGTGGGGCAGACTGGATGTGCCAGGGAATTAATGCCCCTTAAGAGCAGTTCTCAACCAATAACTGACGGAAATCAGTGCATAAATGCCCCAGCTCCTTTGCCTTTTGCATTTACACTGTGTTTCCCAGAGTTTTCCAAGCAGAAAACTGTGTTGGAGTCTCACCTCTGCCTTACTAGATATGTGACTTTGGCTAAGTTACTTGACCCTAGAATCTTATATTTCTCATCTGTTTAATCCACGGAACCACCGTACCTCTGTTATCCGGATAGTGTGAAGATACAGTGCAAGAGTGCAGCTGGAGCCCTAGGCAGAGGAACTGGCCCACAGTAAATGTGTAATAAGTTGTAATTATGTGTAATTTTGGGGGTGATGACTGGTCCATCAAATAATCACAGACATTTGGACCAGACTGAAAAAGAGGGTCAGTTGGATTTGCTGGGGCTCATTCATGGACTGCACGTTTGTAGCCACAACCATAATTCTCTGGGCTTGTGGCTTGGGTGACATGAGTACCACCCTCACCCAATGACCCTGCCACTCTGTCTGCATGGGAATAAACAGAAAGTAGAACAGACTGTGCCTCATTTTGTCTTGATGAACACACACTAGATCAAATACTTCCCCAAAGGACTTCTTTAAAGCCATTCTCAAAAAATTAGTAGAATTAGTTGTATGACCTGCTGGAGAGAAGGGGACACTATCTTATCTTATCTGCTTCCATATGAAACCTGAGTTGCTCATTGGATGGAAGAGTAATTCTGCTCTGACTAATTGTGGGACTTTGCAAAGTTATTTGCTTCTTGGCCCAGATCATCTGTAAAAAGGAGATAATAATGCTCACCTCCAAGGGTTCTCTTGAGGATTACATGACTCAATATATGTAAAGAGAATTGTTTGTGGTCTGGCATGTGGCAGACGTCCAAAAATATTTGCTATCTTTATTCCTCCGCTGTAACGCTCCTCCAGTGGTGTTAATTTGAATAGAAGTTTAGTTTCCTCCATCCTGTAGGAAGTAGAGCATGGGCCAAGGCTTAAGAAACCATCATTAAACTTGCTGAAATAATCCAGCAGACATGGCAAATGCTTGGCACATATGTCACCACTGCCCTTTCCAAAGCAATGGCAGACATTACCAATCAATTGCTGCTCTTTTTGAGTTTGGGTATGCTCCCACAATCTTTTCCAGCAGAGCACTTGAGGCTACCACTACCAACTGATCAAATTCGGTCTGCAAGATGGAAGTTATTTGCCAACCCCTAGCCTAAACTTAGATACAAGGAAGTTTAGCACATAGTCTGGTCCTCAATAAATACTTAGTAAATGGATGACTAATAAATGCATGATAAATGCTGTGATGTTATTTAATGTGGCCATAGCCTGTGTCTTTGCTGGACAACCTTGTTCAAGGGTGTATTAGTCAGCCAAAAGGGGTGCTGATGCAAAGTACCAGAAATCTTTTGGCTTTTATAAAGGGTATTTATTTGGGGTAAAAGCTTACAGTTACAAGGTCCTAAAGAGTCCAACTCAAGGTTCCTTCCTCATCATACTCTGTTGCCACATGCCACAAATGAAGCAAGATGGTAGGTGACATCTGTGAGGGTTCAGCCTTCCTCTTTCCTCTAAAGTCTCTGTGGGCCCAGCTTCTTCCCATCTCAACTGTCAGCTGGCATAGGGCTCAGCTGCTCTGTTCTCATCAGCTGCAGACTATCAGGTGAATGGCTCATCTCTCTTCCCAGGCTGCAGGATCAAGGTTCTCTTCCATCTCTATGAAGCTCTCTGTCTCTTGATTGAGTGTCCATTTAAATAGCCCACCAAGGAGGTGAGGACTCAACCCCGCATGCCCTAATGATGTGGTTAAATCAAAGCCCTAATCGTAACATAATCAAGTAAATGTAAAGCCTTTGAATTTAATACAATCAAAGCCTATCACACCCAGAGGAAAAGACCAGTTTACAAACATTCTATATCGCTTTTTGGAATTCATAAATAATATCAAACTCCATGGTCAAGGGTCAAGCCCACATTCCCCCAAACTCCTCCTCCCAATATGTGGATCTTTCCTTAGTGGTGCAAGGTTTTGGAGGATACCTGGAACGCTCATAGCTTAGGTTCAAAGCAACCTCCTCTGAAAATAAGTAGATTGATATGATCTCATCTTGGGAGATGAAGCCGACTTTACTTAAAGCATTTTCATCCAGAGCCAGCTGCACAGAAACCTTCCTGAGGCACAAATTATTTGAAGAGCTTATTCTGGTGATGGGGGAGAAATCCTTAATTGGTAGAGCATAGCTGACTATTTTCTGACCAGGAGACACATTTCAAAACTGTGTGTCAGGAGGCTGCAACTGAGCTGTAACGCCAGGGCTGATGGTGATCTCCTTAGGAAATTGGTTTTAGCCATAGGAATGACTGCCCTTTGAAAACGAAAAGACCAGTATCTGGCATCAAGTCTGCCATTCCAAACAGCCCAGGCTATTAATGACTGCAAGATTGATTCCTGCTTCGGGGTTTGTTTTCTTCTGTCTTCAATTTTAAAGTATCAGTGATTTTCATACAATTAGGAAAATTAAACACATTTAATATAAAAGGATTGGGAAATGGAGAAAACTTGAAAGAAGAAAAAAATCATTCATAGATACGCCACCTAAACACAGTCAGTATTAAAGTCTGGGGCATTTCCCTCTTGTCGTTTTCTATGCTTATTTTAGCAGGGTTATGTTTGTGCATTGTATGCAACGATTTAACTTCCTGGTTTTTTTCACTTAACTTTATAACATAGCATTTCTCCATGTTTTTGCAAACTCTCCATAAACATTTTAGTTGTGGCATTAATATTCCATCCAGTTGATTATGCCATTATTTACTTAACCATTAAGAAATAGTCTGCAAAGTTAGATTATTTCTGATGCTTTGCTACTGTCAAAGATGTTAAGATGACCAGCTTTGCATTTATTTTTCTGCATATAGGAGTGTTTCCTTGGATTAGATTCTACTCTCTCTCTCTTTCTCTCATAGAGATGCAAAATACATAGTGTGTAAAGTGCACACTTTTTAAGTGTAGAGCTCAATTAATTTTTGCACATGTACACCCTAGTGTACCACCATCCAGATGAAGGCAAAAAACATTTTCACACTCCAGCTGATGCCCAGTGTCCCTTCTTTGGCAAGATTTTTAGCAATAACCTTGCAGTCTACAAAGAAACACATCTCCTTCATTGCCCTAAAAAATGAGCAGTTTCCTTTCTGACCCAGGATGCTCTTACTGAGTTAGATGAGAGCAATATCTTCCTTCAGCATCACTCTGTCACCTTGGGGTAAGAGAGGTCCCTCCCCAAGCAAGCATCTCAGAGCTGTTTCCACTGTCTTTGAAAGGAGCTCAGGGAGTGCTATTCGAACTCTACAACTGGCATTTAGAGATCTTCCACGTGTCCTTGGTACACTGATTGGAAAGTTTAAAGATACTGTATCTTTTTCTAACCAGTTGAATGAATTACTTTTGGAGGACTCAGCACTTTCTCTCTTCTTAGCAATCGAGGAACGTTACATAATTTATTTGCTAAATGACAACTCATGTGGATAAGAGTGTGAATTTTAATATCCACAAATATACATTTATACAACACACACTTATCCTTATAAATAAATGATAAAATGAATGAAAATTAATATATCTCAGAAGACTCTTCTCTGGTTCTCTCCCTCCTCTAATGGGAATCACCACTACCACCACCATCATCACGTACTGGGGGTCTGCCTGTGCCAGGGATTACCTAAGCTATTTACATGCATCACCTCACTTCATTCTCCCAATAATTCTCTCTCCATTTTACTGATAAGGAAATTGAGGCTGGGTGCCACACAGGAACAAAGTATTGGGACCGGGCTATGAACTGGGTGTGACCTGCCCCTGAGGCTAGCACATTTAATCCCTGGTCCATACCTTTGCTGGGGTAGTCACATGGATTGAAAGTTTGAGGTGGTGGTAGTTGACTATTCACCCATTTCCATTTCTGACTACTGATCTATTTGAAACGATGCGTGCCAATTCTGGTAAAAAGAAATCTACACTTTACATCCTTGGTGGACTAGGATTCCCTGTGTCTGTTTTCGCATAGCTAACAAAGAAATGTTGTAGGTTTAGTGGCATAGTAATATATAGTAATATTATAGCTTTATTCACTTGCTTTTGGATAGAGTTAGGCAACCATTGCCACCATCTAATTTTAGAACATTTCCAATATCCCCCCAGGAGAAACCTCGTGTCCAAAGGCGGTCACACCTTATTCCCCCTGGCAACCACTAATCTATTTTCTGTCTCTATAGATTTGCCTCTTCTGAGCATTTCATATAAACGGAACCTTACACGAGGTGACCTTTGGTGTCTGGATTCTTTCCTTTAGAATAAGGTTAAGTT
>JAQZBX010065685.1:0-16255 GCA_029593785.1 Cabassous unicinctus
GGTTATTGTGTGAGTCTCCACCCACTGTGACAATGTCCCGTGAACATTTGAACATTTTTATATACCTTATATGTGTGCTCAGGTGAACTTCCTCTCATGCATCCCCCATCCCTGACACTCCACACCAATGATCCTCCCCCACCCCAATTGTAACCCTTCTGTGATCCAAAGCTTCTTCAAAGATGAAGCCATTACAATAGCTGAATACAGTTAATAGGAAAATGAAATAATAATGATAAGTTTGAATATAAGAGATAAAATACATAAAAATTTTAAAAAACTAAAAATAAAGTAAAATTAAAAGATTGCAATATTAAAAAAGATGAAAAATATTTTTTTTACTTTTTGCCTTTCATCACCTCAGTATTTGCTGTCCTGTCTGTACCGTGGCACCTTCCCCCACTCATTCCCCCACTGATTTCTTAAATGGTGTAGTCTTCAGGTCCCACATCCTGTTCACCATAACTACCATGTTAGTTGAGGATTCTAAGGAAAGCATAATGAAGTGTTCTAGCTTAGTTTAATCTTAAAAGCACTCTCAAATGTCTTGAGCACTAAAGCTCTCTAACAGAATGCATCATGGTAATGGGCTTCTCTACAAATTTTAGCTAATTGCAGGAACTGGGAAGAAAAAGTTCAAGACTTTGCAGTGAACTTTTGTTACGCAAGATCAGAATAAGTTGCTTCAAAACTTTAAAAAATTATTGGACAGTTTCTACTTGTCTCTAATGAACAAGGAATGCCAGGGTCTGCTGGGGACACTGATGAAAATAGTCTGTTCATTTTCTAGAGGGAATCATTTTCCCTCCACCCCATAATAAGGCAGAATAAAAAAATCACAAATTTATATCAGCCTGGACAGTTATGAGGTAGTTATGTCGAGGCTACTGAAATGGCTGAATGTCTGGAGAGTTTGACATTATGAATAGTGGTAAAGAATGAGGAATGTAAAAAACAGAGGTTTCTTCCCAAAAGGCTATAGGGGAAGAGGGGCCAATGTGTAGATAAAGTCCCCAAACAACAGAGAGTGACCTCCTGGGAACCTTGACCAAGCCTTCCCCTTTCCAGCCCCCTAACCCTTCACTTTCCATATCTCCCTCAAATACAATCAATTATGTTGTAAAACCAAGTCTATCTTTTAAACTCTCAAGAGATATTCAAGGAGAAAGAATACCTCAGGGCCCTTGGTTCTCAGGCCATGAGCTGATCTTGAAGCTCCAAACTAATTCACAGCAAAGTCTCAGCAGTCCCACTGTTCCTCCATGCCTAGCAGCGTATAAAATGGAATGTGGAAGTGCCTGCAGGTAGGCTCCTTTTCCTCACTTTTGGGGACAATAATCCTCAGTCCCAGACTAGACCCTTCACTGTTACCTTTTAGGAAACTTAGCTAAAAGCATGAGAAAAATAAGTAGTGATTCCTCACCAGAAAGGTTATGGGCCCTCTCAAGTGAATCCTGATGAGGAAGATGTATGGGCTTGGGCTTCTGTGTTCTATAAAAGGTCAGAATTATTACAGGGTAGAAAGGGATATGTGAAGTTTTAAAGTGCATCTTAAAGAACAGCAAATGGATTCCATTTGGGGGGTAACTCCAGTGTCTGGGTGGGCATTAGTACCATGTTACAGATATGATCGAAAACTAAGTGCTTTCTTCTGTAATATGCCACATTTGACATCTAATCTTCTTCTGTCTCTAGGAACTGGGTTCTGTGTTTTTACAGATCCCTCTGCAAAGTCCATGCCTTGTAGCTGCGCCCCAGTGCGACACTAGCTCTCTACTGTCTGGATAAGTCAGCATCACAGTAAGAATGCCCTAGCTTCCAAACCATTACTAGTAAAGAAGATCTCAGAAATCAGCTAGCTACTGCACGGGAAGCAATTGAAGTAGTTAACTTGTTTTCTTCCAACACAGAAAAGGACATTTCCTTTCTCTTCAATTGACGAAAAATGCTTTCAAATACTCAAGTAGGCACAGTTTGCAAACGGCCAGTGTGCTGATGGCAGTTATCAATTTGACTTGGCCAGTTTGACTCGGCCAATTTGACTCCAGCTTCCCATGTCGGAGATGTACGTGTGTGCAGTCCCTTGCGTTGCCTTTCTGAAGGCACAGCTCTTGCAGAGATTTTGACAGCAAAGAGGAGAAAGGGAGAATTTTACCAGGAAGCTTCAGTTCATTTCCTTTTGTCACTATGCTCCTTTGTGAGATTTTGATCCAATCTGTTGTTGTGAGAAGAAACTCTCAACATTACAAGAAAAAAACAAAAACTTTCCACATTCCTACTAAGAAATGAAATTTTATTTCTGAACGATAAGGGCTTTGGACGGCAGTGGTGTGGTATATGAGTGATCCTTTCATAGTTGTTGAACATCAGTAGACTACACATCCAAAGTACGGAGGTAGCTCTTAAAATATCAGACAAAGGAAGAGTTGAGAGAGAGAGAGAGAGAGAGCAGAAAGTCTTGAAGGCACTGTGGGAATGTTATTCAGTCTTTCAAATAATGATGTAACCTCTGTGATAGAGCAAGAGTCTTAATGAGCTGTATTTATACAGAACCGAGTTCATATTGACATCACAGGGGGGTCTGGAGAAGTAGGGCCCCTTGTTAGTGGTTTACCTATTGTAAGCATTTATAGTGCACACATTATCTACTTTTTTCCAGTCACCTGCATATTTAGCAGAGATGCTTTAAGAATGCCTGTAATTAGTCTACTGCCTGGCATCACCTAGGAGTACAGGAGGTTAAGTGAGCTCTGGAAGAAAGGTGCTGTGGACGTAGATACACGTTGGTGGAGTGATAGTTCCCTTGATAACAGGGAAGAAGAAAGCTGAATTCCCAAGGTTGCTTTCTGACATTTCCCACCCACATAAACTGATGAGAGAGTTAGTAATCAAGGGCCTTTCTGTTTAATTAGAAATCAAACCCAAAGACCCTGGTGTCATAATTTATTCTGCAAATTGACGTGACCCAGAGGTTCCAGCCACAACCACCGAGCAATTGGAGGCTGGTAAATGACTCTGTGGATCAAAATTTCAAAGACATAGAAGGAGCTGAGGGAAAAAAGTGCATCATTAATAAACAAGATGAGGCAAGTGGGCAAATAGACACCTATGATGTCACCTGCATCTAAGGAGGGAAAAGAGCACAGCTAGTTTTCAGAACATTGTGTATCGTATGATCCCATTTTTCACTACTTTAGCAATGTGAGGTACAAAATTGATGTCACATTGTTTTTAATGGTTAAAGTAAATAAAAGCCCAGTTCTGCCTATTGTAAGCCATGTATGAGTGCAGTGCATGGTATGGAGGTACATGATTTTCTCAAGTACTCCCTGTCAGTGGGCACTGGCACTGTTCCCAGTTCTATAAACAATGCTGCAACAAACATCCTTGTTCATGGAACTTTACATATTGAATCTTTTATTTTGTTTCTAAGTTATAAATATGTCAAGCAAACAGAAAAAGGCATAATTTAAAAACATCAAAGTATACAACATCATTTTTTAAAACAATTGTTAGTATTTTGCCATATTTACTTCAGGTTTTTAAAAAAGAAATAAGGTTAGAACTATAAAGACCTCTTTATTCCTCTTCCTTTCTATTTCTTTCCCTTCCTAATTAGAAGTAACTGAGATTTTGAATCAGGTATATATTGCTCCCAGACACATTTATATGTGTGTGTGTGTGCATGCACACACATATACATGTACAAGTACATATATTATTTAAGATTTTACATAACAGGGATTGTACCCTAAGTAGCCTTCTGTATTTGTTTTTTCCACTCAACATTATGTTCTTAAGATTGTCCATGTCAACACACGTAAAGCTAATTCTTTCATTTTGGCAGATATATGAACCTACTAGTTTACTTATATTTACTTATAAAATGCAATGTCATTCATGTTGTTTCCAATTATATACCATGATAAACCATGCTCCATTAATCTTTCTTGTACATACTTCTTTGAGGATCTTTTTCATGTATATACCTAGCAGTGTGTTGGTAATACTGATAGCATGCTTATCTTCAACTTCACACGATACTGTCATATTTTACCAGTTTGTACTTCTGTAGCATATAAGAATTCCCATTTCCCTGAATTTTTGCCACTACTTTTTTTTTATTAGAGATGTTGTGAGTTTACAGAAAAATCATGCATAAAACAAAGGGCTCCCATATACCACCCTATTATTATCACCTTGCATTAGTGTGGTACATTTATTACAATTGATGAAGTGTATTTTTATAATTGTATTATTAACTAAAGACCATGGCTTACCTTAGGGTTCACTGTTTGTGTTGTACAGCTTCATGTATTTTTTAAAAAAGTTTTTCTAGTAACATATATACAATCTAAACTTTCCCCTTTGAACCACATTCCAACATAAAATTCAGTGCTACTATGTTTACAGTGTTCTGCTGCCATCAGCGTCATCCATTACCAAAACTCTTCCATCACCCCAAATAGAAACTCTGTACAATTCAAGCATTAGCACCTTATTCCCTACCCCCAAGCCATACTCTAGTTTCTGACTCTATGAATTTGCTTGTTCTAATTATTTCCTATCAGTAAGATAAAATACTTTTTTCCTTTTGAGTCTGATTTATTTCACAGGCTGTATTAGTCAGCCAAAGGGATGCTGATGCAAAATATCAGAAATCTGTTGGTCTTTATAAAGGGTATTTATTTGGGGTAGAAGTCCACAGTTACCAGGCCATAAAGCATAAGTTACTTCCTTCACCAATGTCTATTGCCACATGTTGGAGCAAGATGGCTGCCGATGTCTGCGAGGGTTCAGGCTTCCTGGGTTCCTCTCTTCCTGGGGTTTGCTTGTCTCTGGGCTCAGCTCCTCTGCTATCTCCACAAGGCCAGCTGTAGACTCTCAGGCGAAGAGCTCATCTCTTTTCCTGGGGCCTTCTCTCCTTCCTCACGACCAAGCTCTCTTACTTTCCGGGGCTCCAGCTCAAGACTCCAACATCAGAACTGCTACAACTCTGTCCTTTGCCATGCCTTTTATCTTTGATTCCACACCCACCAAGGGGTGGGGCTCAACACCCTACTGACGTGGCCCAATCAAAGCCCCAATTATAACTTAATCATGCCCAGATGAACAGATGAGTTTATAAGCTTAATCCAATATTTGTTTTTGGAATTCATAACTTCATCAAAGTGCCAAACTTCTACACAGGACATTATGTCTTCAAGGTTCATCCATGTCGTCACATGTATCTAAACTTAATTCCTTTTTATGGCTAAATAATATTCCACTGTGTTTATCCATTCATCATTTTATGGACACTTGGTTTGTGTCCATCTTTTGGCAATTGTATTTTGTATAGCCACCCCAGCTCTCTTTTGGTTACTACTTGTATGATATATTATTTTCCATACTTTTTCTTTCAACCTACTTATATCTTTGAATTTAAGGTGAGTCTCTTGTAAACACATAGAGTTGGGCCATAATTTTTAAAAAATTGTTTGGGGGTAACAGGGGCCAGAGAATGAACCCAGGACCTTGTATGTGGGAAGCTAGCACTCAACCACTGAGCCACATCGGCTTCCCTGAGTTGGTTTTTTCATTTGTTTTGCTTGTTGTTTGTTTTTGTTTTTTTCAGGAGGCACTGGGTACCGAATATAGGACCTCTCATCTTGGAAAGTGGTAGCTCAACCGCTTGAGCTACATCTGTTCCCCCAGGATCATAATTTTTTAAATCCATTTTACCAATCTCTACCTTTTGGCTGGAGAGTTTAATTCATTTACATTTAAAGTCATTACTGATAATGCAGGATTTTCTTTTGCCATGTTGTTATTTAGGCTTTGTAAGTCTTCAACCATTTTTTGTTCTTCAATTCTTCTGTAAATGCCTACTTTCATATTTATTTAATTTTGAGTTCTACCATGTTGGGTCTCTTATCAATTCTTTCTGGATATATTTTTCATACATTTTCCTTGTGTGATTTAACCATGGAGTTAAAATTTAACATCCTAAATATATAACAATATATTTGACTTCATACCAACTTGACTTCAATAGCATACACATACACTGTTTCTATACCCCTTGGTTCTTCCATCGTTTTTTATCTTGTTACTAATTATACCTTTGTTCATTGTATGTCCCAAACCATAGTTATCATTACTTCTTGTACATTAGCAGTTTAGCACCTGTAGGAAGTAAGAAGTAGAGGTGCATAGCAAAAATACAATGCAATAATACTGGCAATTGTAATTACCCATGTAGTTCCCTTTACCAGAGGTCTTTATTTCTTTATGCAGCTTTGATCCACTGTCTGGTGTCCTTTCTTTTCAGTCTGAAGGATTCCCTTTAGTGATGCTTGTAGGGCGGGTCTAGTGGTGATGAACTCCTTCAGCTTTTATTATCTGGGAATGTCTTACTCTCTTGCTCATTTTTGATATAAAATTCTTGGTCAGCAATTGTTTTCTCTCAGCACTTTAAGTATTTCAACCCATTTCCTCCATGGTTTCTAATGAGAAATCACCATTCTATCTAATTGGGACACCCTTGTACATGACATGTTCCTTTTCTCTTGCAGCTTTCAAAACTCTCTCCTTGTTTTTTGCATTCAGCAGTTTGATCAGTATATATCAAGGTGTATTTCTCTTCAACTTTATCCTGTTGGGTGTTCCCTGAGCTTCTTAGATGTGCATATTCACATCTTTTTCAAAGTTTTGGAACTTCTTGTCATTATTTCTTTGGCTATTTCTTGAACTCTTTTCTTTCTTCTCCTTCTGGGACTTCCATAATGAATATATTAGTATACTTGATGGTGTCCCATAGGTCTCTTAGACTTTTTTTGGTTTTTATAATTCTTTTTTTCCTTCTCTTCATCATTCTGACTCATTTCAAGTATTTTGTCTTTGAGTTCACTGATTCTTCTGCTAGCTTCAATCTGCTGTTGAAATTCTTCTGGAAAATCTTCATTTCAGTTATTGTGGTTTTCAACTCCAGTAGTTCTGTTTGGTTCCTTTTTAAAATTTCTAACTCTTTATTGAGATTCCTTTTTAAATTTTCTAACTCTTTATTGAGATTCTCATATTGTTCATTCATTGTTTTCCTTACATCCTTTAATTCTTTCTTTCATTTCCTTGTGCATATTGATTATTTTCCTCATATCCCTTAATTCTGTCTCTGTATTTTCTTTGAACTCCTTGAGCATAATGAAGATAATTTTTAAAAAACTTTTTGTCTAGTATGTCCACAGTCTGGTCTTTGTTGATGCTTTCTGGATTTTTATCCTCTTCTTTTGGATGGGTCATCATTTTATGTTTCTTTGTTTGTTTTGTAATCTTTGGTTGCACACTGTACATTTTAATATTTTAAAAAGTTAACTCTGGGATTTATTCCCTGAGATATCTGTTTATTGAGTTTGTATCCAGCTAGTGATATGACAAATTTTCTTGGTGACAGGAGCTAACAAAACCAAGCAAACTAAGCCAAAAATATCTTTCAGCATCTTTGCAAATTGGCTTTGTGTTGGCTGGTATTCCCCTTCAGAGAGCTCTGTCTTCCTATCATGAAGGTTATCCCAAGGTTGCAAAGTGTAGGGTCCTCCTTGTCTTTTTTGGGCCTGTGCTTTGCCCTGGGCTTGTGCTGCTAGTGACCCTATGAATCCCCCTGTTCACAAGAGTTTTAATGCCCCCTCTACTTCCTAGGAAACAGACTTTCTCTCTCCTTGGGTGTTCCACTGAAGGACTTAAAGTAAATAAGACTTTACCCCTAGGCTGCCCGACTCAATTTTTTCTTACTCTTCTTTTACTGTCTCAGGCTACTTTTTCCTAGAGAGCAAATTCTGGGAATGGGGGAATTCCAGAAAGAAGTTTCCCAAGTCAGTCTTTCCCAGCCAGAACAAGACCAGGACCCACAAAGGACATTGGCCAATTCCAAACTGCCCTGGGGCAGGGATGAGGGAAGGGCCAAGGAGGGCACCAGGAGCTTATTCCTTGGCTCCCCAAAACTGTGCTTTCTTGATTCAGCACCTGCCCAGCAAATGCAGCCCTTCAACTGTTCTCCACAGGTCTGAGGAAGCATATTTTCTTTAAGTCTCATCTGCCACCTTTTCTGGGGGCAAGTTGGAACAATGGCTGCCCTTACAGCCTGGTCCCCAGAATCTGAATTCACTAATTAAAAGCAGTGACCAGCAGTCAGGCTGTACTCCTCGGGTCTTGGGGGACTTGATTTTTATGTCTCATTCTGGCAATAGCAAGATATACCAAGGACTGGAACACACTGCTGCCTGTTGTGAGAGTAGGGGTTGAGTGACAGTAGCCACAGTGTGGAGAGAGCAATTCACTGGTATGTTCCACAATTGACCAGCCTCTTCCTCCTGTTCTTCCCTGAATGCTGCAGTGTTCTGCTGGATTCGAGATTTGAAATAGTTGATTCAGATGGTTCCTGCCAGTTTAATAGTTGTTCTGGTGGAGAAACTGATTCTTGGAGTTTCCTACTCTACCATCTTCCCAGAATTCCTCCTTTAACAATACTTCTCAATCCTTATCAATCTTGTGATACAAAATGGCATCTTATCATTGTGTTTCTTTTACTTCCCAGATTGCTAGTGAGTTGTGCATATTTTAAATTCTTTATTGACCATTTGGCTTTCCTCATCTATGAATTCATATCCTTTGTCCATTTTTTCTGTTATCTTTTTCTTATTAATTTGAAAGAATTCTTTGTATTATGTTGAATCATATGAAATTGCCATTTTTATAAGTAAAAATTGTTGAATAATGGCAATTTCATATAGTTAAAACATATTTCTGGATATTATGTTTTAATCCAGAAATTAAACATAATAATTTGTGAGTGGCAAATATGAGTGGCAAATATCTTCTTCCAGTTTATTATTTTCTTTTTAATGTGTTTATGACATTCATTGACATGTAGATAATATAGTCAATTTAACAACTTTTCCTTTCTAATTCATGTTTTCTTCTGTCTTTTTAAGGACTCTTTCCCTGCCTCTATGCCATGAAGAGATGACTCTCAGGTTTTTATGACATAAATTTCCCAGAAGTGGGATTTCTGGATTAAAGGATAGATGTGTTTATTTAAATTTTCATCACCAATGTGTGAGAATATTCCTGTTAGCCCCAATTAGCAAAATAACCCCCCATGACCCTGGCTGGTGCCGGCAGGTCTCCCCTGCCCCGAAAACAGATGACCCCAAACCCCCACCCCTGTCCCTAATCCAACAGGATGTACTAACCTCAAAACCAACCATGAAAATATCACAAGATCGTGGCAGGCACCTGTGCAATCATAAATGAAACTTGTTCGTTTTTATATTAACAAAACTGCGCAGGTAGAAGAAAATCTTAAAATTTTAAAAGAAAACATGGAGATCATTCAAAGGGCCCGAGACAACCACTATGAAAATCAATCCTGGTTATCCTCATTTCTCTCTTACTTTTCCTCACCCCTAAAATCAATCCTTTTGTTTATTATAACACCACTACTGTTATTATTATTGCTTCTTCTTTTTGGTCCTTGTTTCTTACAGCTTCCTGTATGATTCACATGCTGAATCATACGATCAAAAACTCAGGAATATGTGAACAGCATCTTCTTGCTACACGAACACCAGTACCAACCTCTTCAGGACCAGAAATCAGAATCCACTGGACAGAATGGAAGGGAACCCTTTGCTGACCCATAACAGCAGGAAGTAGCCAGACTGAGTCGACATCCCTAATCCCCTAGCCCTTCCGTTCTGCCCAGTATTCCCATTACTTAGGTCCTTCATCATATATATATATATATATATGTATATACATATACACATATATATATATATAAAATCAAAGAGTTAGGAATGTTAGAGGTTCCCCCTTACAAGGTTTGCAATGATTAGTAGGTCATAAGACTGTAAATCAATACCCCTGTGACATAAATTGAAGAAAGACAGCCTCCAGCCATAACCCACCTGACTGATTGAGCAAGCCATTGCCTACAAGTTAGGAGGCAGCCCATCCCCTCCCAAGAATGAACAAAGGAGCCATATAGCAGTGGAGCAGATAAGGACCTTCACCTCCTCCAGCCCAGGCACCACCAACCCCTCCCACATTCCAAGAATACCCTACCTCTTAGCCCACTCCCCCCTGGCCATTTGACCCCAGGCTGTACTCAGTTTCCCCGCTTACTGATGTACTATGTAAAGTCATATCCACCACCTTCCATGGGCAGGCTGAAGTCTCTCTTCAGACCCCTGCCATGCTGGCAGAGGGGCTAAAGTCTATTCTTCAGACCCCCTCCATTGGGAGAGCTTCCCAATTAACTTTCTGCCTGCAATTGTCAGTCTCTGCATTCCAGTGAGTACCACCTTTTTCTCTAACAATTCCTTGAAAAAACAACAACAACAATTCTTTGATGGAGTGTTATTTTATTTCCCTGACTACTTGAGAGATAGAGCATCTTTTAATGGGTTTAATCACTATTTGGATTTGTTCATCTGTGAATTTTCTATTCATATCACTTGCCTTATTTCTGTTGGGTTATTTATCTTTTTCTTATTAATTTGTAGGAGTTATTTGCATTTTTTAGTGATATTAAGCCCTTATTTGACAAATCCATGGTAATTTTTTCCCTAATCTAGAATTTGTATTTTAACATTATCAATATCTTTTTCTATGCCAGTTTTTTTTTTACATTTTTATATATCAAATATGTTCATCTTTTCTTTCATAGCTTCTAAGTGTTTTGTCTTTGATATAAAACCTATAAAGATCTCTCTGATCCCTAGCTTATATATATAATTTTTCTCCTAAAATTTTTTCCGAGATTTTTTTTTTACTTTTACTTTTAAGTATTTAATATCTCTTGAATAATTGTTATATATAGTATGAGGTAGGTGTGCAAATAGAAAGAAATAATTTTTGCCTCACTGGGTACCCTATGTAAACAAAATCATATCATATTATATCACAGCACAGCTCAGCATATCGTATCACATATATGTCCCAGGTTTGAATTGCTCCACAGCTTGTCATTTTTTAGGGGGCTCCTTTCACTCATTTGGAATCATACAAGAACACTGAGGCCTAACGAACAAAGCTAATTGGGGATAAAGTCCCTGGTCATCATTCATTTGGGTTTGTCTCTGAGAACTGCATCTTTCTGCCCACGAAATGCATCTGTGGGTGAGAATCTCCTCTGGCAAGCTCCTCTGTGTCCAAGCTTGAGCACTGATTACTTTACTGAGGCCCCCACCTGGGGGGCTTAGTTCCTGGCCTGCCTAGGTATACACATAGCCATCACCACTAGGACTCCTACCAGCTTCTGGGCTTTCAGTATATTTATTCCTGCCACTGAGAAAACCCACAAGATCCCCATCCTACTGTCTCACTCCTCTTCTTCTCCCTAAGTTTGAGACCTCTCTACCTTCTTACTGTCAAAGTTTGCAAGCTGATCTTCACTCCTCTGGAAGATACAGCTTAAATTCTCATCTTTAGGCCTGAGAAACAAAAACATAAGTTAACAGTGGGGTAATGAGGTATAAGGGTGCAATGGGGGTGGTGATGAAAAAAGCCTAGACCTTATTATCAAAGGCCTAAGCAAGAAAGCTTACTCCTTAGAAATTCAATAACTTATGTCCCATCTACCAAGAATGAATTGCGTGCTTCTTCTAAAGTGAAAAAAGCTTGATAGTGTAGTTGATTTTTCCTATTCAGCCACATTAAATTATCAATATCTAATATATCATAGCATATATCATATGTATAAAAAAAGGTCTGGAAGGATATACACCAAGTCTTTATAGCGGCTATCTCTCAATATTGGGAATTATGGGAACCTATATATTTTTATTTCTGTATCTTTTGAATTTTTTATCTTTTCAGTTAGAAAAAGAAATATATTTAGGAAAAATTCACAGAATGTTTGAAATGATGTTGGCAGCAAACAAAAACCTTCTAAACAAAATTTTGCAAATTCTCTTCAGATATTTATCCTCAGAAACACCTTCTTCAGGCATTTGGGGGCAAAGTGCTGCGATGACAGAACAGTAAATAAGGGAGATATGTCTTATACATTCTCAAAAAGCTGTCAGTTATGGTAGAAAGAGCCCTGGATTAGCAGTCAGGTGATTTGGGTTTTGTCCTTGCTTGGTCACAAAATAGCCATGTAATTTTTACAAGTCTCATAATCTCTGGGCTCCTGATTCTTTCCTGAAGCTAGACAATCTGTAAAGCCTCTTTCAGGTCCAGACATTTATAATAAATATGATTTGGGGGTTCTTAATTGGTAGAAAGGACTCTAGTTGCAAATATCATAGCATCTCTAGCCAGCTATAAAGCATCCAAACTAACTTTCTTCCTTGAGGCGGTGGGATGTACCTGCCCACCATTCCTTCAGCCCTTCCTGATTGGCAGTGAACACTGAACCAAATGCTTATTAGAGGATTTGCCAGAAAATACTCCACCGACTGGAGAGCTGGGATTTTCCTCCCAGTATTCTCAGGTTAAACAGGCTGCCACCAAAACCAACAGCTGGGCTGTCTCCTCCTGGGCAGCCTGCCAGCATGTGAGGACAGGGACATGTTTCCTGAGCACCGGGAGCTCCACAGACATGCTCATCTCTGCTCACTTTATCCTCTCAGGTCCTTGAGGAGACACCAAACCCTTAGCAGAGCAGCTGGGTGACTTGTACCCTGGTCACTGGGGAAGCTGCCTCTTCTTCTTGGGGGAAGCTCTGAGACACTGCTCTCCAAAACTAATTGAGTTTCTGTAATAAGTTTGCTCTTAGTTTCTACCTTTAAACAGTCTCAATGAGCTCTGCCTTGGACAGCACAAATGATATTAGTCTCCATTTCTGCCAATTTTTGTAGTTCTCACAAGGTAAAGATCCTTTTCTACCTTTCAGTTATTGGTTGAAATTTGTCCTCCCAATCAATGTTTAAGTCCTGGCCCTTGGTTCCATGAATGTGACCTTATTCAGAGATGGGGCTTTGAAGATGTGATTAGTTAAGAGGAGGCCAAACTGGATTAGGGTGGGTCCTAATCCAAAATGACTGGTGTCCTTAGAAGAGACAGCACAAGACTTGAAAAGGCAATTGTTCAAAGAAGAAATACTAATGGTGAAGAAACACATGAAAAAATGTTCAACATCACTAGTGATTAGGGAAATGCAAATCAAAAATACAATGAGATATCATTTCACACCTATTAGACTGGCTGCTATTAAAAAGTCAGAAAACTGTAAATGTTGTAGTGGATGTAGAGAGATAGGAATGCCTATTCACTGTTGGTGGGAATGTAGATAGAATGGTACAGCCACTGTGGAGGACTGTCCAAGGAAGTTGAATATAAACTTGCCTTGTGACCCAGCAATACCACTACTAAGTATATACCCAGAAGAACTGAGAGCAGTGACATGAACAGACATCTGCACAGCTATGTTCATAGTGGCATTATACACAATTGCCAAAAGATGGAAATGACCCATGTGTCCATCAACTGATAAATGGATACACAAATTGTAGTGTATACACACATGGGGTATTATGCAGTTGTAAGAAGAAATGAAGTCATGAAGCATATGGCATCATGTATGTCCCTGGATGACATTGTGTTGAGAGAAGCAAGCCAGACACAAAAGGAAAAATACTGTATGATTGCGTTATTATGAACTAAATGTATTGTGTAAACTCATGAAGTTAATAATTAGAATATAGATCACCAGAAAATAGAAAGAGGGAAAGTTGAGAGTTAATCTGTGCAGAATTGGTTAGAAGGTTGTAAATCTTTGGAATCTCCATGATATGTAAGCATATCATGGTATTTATAACTAGTAGAACTATTATATGGGTATGACAGTGGCTGAAAGGGAAAGTCTAAAGTAATGCATATTACTAGAAGGAAAGCTAAAAACTGTAGCATGGGACTCTAAGATAGTAAAACCTCATTTAAAGCATGAATATGGGTGATATTGCATATATGACTGTTTTTACAAATTATAAATACCAATATACTAGAGAAAAGGAAACAGAATAACAGCTATGTACGGCAGGAAAGCATAGAAAGATTGAGAGGTGATGAGTTTTGTTGTTTATTATTATTATTGGAATAATGTAAGTGCTCTAAAAATGACTGAAATGGATTTATGCTTTGTTAATATGTACCAATAAAATTGATTTGTTAAAAAATTTTAAAAAGACGAAGAGACGACTTGGACAGACAAGCACAGGGGAGAATGCCATGTAATAACTGAGGCAGAGATTGAAGTGCTACAGTGATAAACCAAGGAGTGCCAAGGATTCTGGCAAACCACCAGAAGCTGGGAGACACAAGGAAGGATTCTACCCTACATCAAAGGGAGCACGGCCCTGCTGACACCTTGATTTCTGACTTCCAGCCTTTGGAACTGTGAGAACATTTATTTCTGTTGTTTTAAGCCACCAGGTTTGTGGTGCTTTGTTACTGCAGCCCTGGGAGACTAAGATGCTTTCCAACACCAAACCCAGCCCCCTCTGTTGTTTGCCTTGATGGCTAGGGCTTCTTAAAAATTACATTTGGAAAACTTGACTGAGGGCAGAGAAAGAAAATGCTGTTTCCCAACAAGTGAATCAATAGCCTTTTATCTCTGAAGATGAAATGGCAGGTATGCTAGGTGGTTTAGAGTAGAAATTGTGGGATCTTGATGTTGGGTAAGTCTCAATGTCACCATATACTCTCTTGGTTCACATTAAGTTACAAGTATACACCCTGTCCCTGTTCCTGCCTACCAATCCAGTTTAAAAACATAATCTTTTAATCTATCAGTCCACAAATATTTACTGCACATCTATAGTTAGCAGTTTATAGGTATTTTTTTTCTGTGCCCTATTAATATTGGATGACAAGATAGAATGTAATATGATTCTCAAGTAGCTATGTGAGAAAGAAATGTCTAGAACGTAAATGATGAAAAATTTAGTCTCATTAAAACAAAAAAGGTTGTAAAGCATGAAGTTAAAAACCTAAACTTGTGATTTTTCCTGTGATTTTAGTGGCCTTTAATGGGCTACACATTGTGTATGTGGCACACCAAGCAAACTGCTGTGTTCTGTGAGCTAGTGTTAATGACAGCAGTAGAAATGGAGAAACAAAGAGTATAAGGAGATGACTTCATACATGCTTTTCAGTTGTGCAAATTCAATATATATTTCTCTCACTACATAGAACAATTTTAATTGTGCAGATGATTCTTTCTGCCATTTCACTTACTGAGGGTATGTTTGAGGCACTATGACTTGAGAAACATGAGAAGCAGGTTTAAAATATATGGAGCTGGAAGCGGGTGTGGCTCAGTGGATAGAGCCCCCGTTTACCATATGGGAGGCCCGGGTTCGTGTCCTGAGGCCTCCTTGTGAGGGCACGCTGGCCTGAGCAGTGCGGTGGGCTGATGCAGCAACCTCACGGCAGGAAGCGGGTGTGGCGCAATGGATAGAGCACCCGTTTACCATATGAGAGGCCCCAGGTCCGCTTCCCGGCGCCTCCTTGTGAGGGCAGGCCGGCTGGTGTGGCGCTGTGGGCTGATGCAGCAAGACCTTACAGCAAGGGAGAGATAAGCAGACACGGAGAAGACATTCAGCAAATGGACACAGCAGCACAAGCAGCAAGGGGGGGATAAATAAATAAAATAAATAAATCTTTAAAATATATGGAGCTATTCATATAAGTAGAAATATAACCTTCTTTTTCTTTAACTGAACTCCACTTAGCTCCCAAGCCCTATTTCTGGTAGGCAATATAGAAATATTATTAATTCAAAATAACTCACTTCTAGTTTAATACTTGGTCTCTTTGAGTACGTATTTGGGCAAAGGCAAGATTCTCACCCTCACCACACTTCTGTCCTTCCCAGGGGAGACCCGAGTTACAAGCCTTGTCGGAGCACCTTCCTCTGGTCTTTGCTGACCTTGGTTGAGGTGCAGCTTCTGCCTAGTTTTTGGGCATAGCTGACAGCGTCCCACGGCTGACGTTTGGCAATCCAGGCTCCAAGTCCACACTCTATACATTTTCCTTGAAACAACCTGGGCCTCTTCTGGTCTGTTGGCCCTCTCAGCATGTTTCCACTTTCACTGGGGGGCTCAGGAATCTTGAGCTGCCTTTCTTCATCATCACGGAGGCAGTGGGGGAGGAGGGTGTCAGTGAGGCCTTCCTCAGGCCCATACAAGTAGACACTTGCCTTGTTGCAGTGAATGTCTTTGAGTCATTGGTTGGGAGCTGTGAGGTCATTAGAATCGCTAGAAAAAAA
>JAQZBX010065686.1:0-16256 GCA_029593785.1 Cabassous unicinctus
AGGCCAGCTGCACGGCGCGGTGGGCTGATGCAGCGGGACCTCACAGCAAGGGGGAGATAAGCAGACACGGAAGAAACACACAGCGAATGGACACAGTAAAACACAAGCAGCAAGGGGGGGGTATAAATAAATAAATAAATAAATAAATCTTAAAAAAAAAAAAAAAAACTCTTATTAAAAAAAAAAGAAAAAAGAGGAAGAGGAAAGCTGAACTGTCATAGACATCCCCTACCATCTTGCTCAACACATGGCAAATGACTTTGGGTGAGAAAGTGCCTCTTATGGTACCTTGAGTTGGACTCTTTAGGGCTTGGTAGCTGTAAGCTTCTACCCTAAATACATACCCTTTATAAAACCCAACAGATTCATGGTACTTTGCATCAGCAACCCCCTTTGGCTGACTAATACAGCAATTAGCAGACAGAAACTGGCCAAGTAAATTAAGAAACATAACCCAACTCTATTATGTCTATAAGAAACTCATTTTTTATGCAATGATAGGCAGGATGGAAAAGTAGATATCATGAAAATATCAATTAAAATAAAGTCAAAGCAAATATATTAATATCAGAAAAAGTAGTCTTCAGAGGAAAGGAAATAAGCAGAGACAAAGAAAGAAATTATGTAATGATTAAAGAGTTAAGCTACCAAAAAGGCATAACAAATCTAAATTAACACATTTGCAAAATATATAAAGCAAAAACTGGTACAATTGAAAGGAGGAATGCACAAACCCACAATTTTACTTGGAGATATAAAGACCTGTTTCTCAAAAATTGATAGAACACCTTGAAAGAAAACCAGCAAGGATACAAATTAACTCAACACAATCATCCATCAATAGGCTCTAACAACATCTATTGAACATTCCAACCACGAACTGCAGAATTTACATTATTTTTAAGTGCCCGGGAACATATACCAAGATAGACCATATTCTGTGTCATAAAACAAACACATCAACATGTTTAAAAGTTTTAAATCACACAGAGTGTGTTCTGTGACCAAAATGGAAACAAATTAGAAACTAATTACAGAAATACAACACAAAAAATTCCAAACACTGGGAACCTGAAAAATATACATGTGAAAATCATGGGTCAGAAGAGGGGCAAGATGGCAGCTGAGTAAGGAGCTCCAAGAGTCAGTGCATCCTAAGGGCAATTAGTAATCTAAACAGAGCTATCTAAAGCACCTGCTTTGTGAACCCAAGAGACCAGAAGGGCATCCTGCAACACCCTTGAAAGAATGGAAGGAGGAGACTGCCCATCTGCAGTGAAGTTGCACGAATAGAGCATTCCATGCCCCAGAGGCCGGTGCCCTCCTCCACTGATGGCACATGCCACCTTGGGAACTACTAGTCCATCACTGGAGTTGGAAGCTCCATTTCCCAAAAATGGGGGAGGAAGAGTTGGTTGGCCACCGACTTCAGCTACTGATTAGAAAATTTGGCTGCCTAAAGTATAATCCTAAGAACAGCTAAAGTTTGAAACTGTCCAAGTCAGAAAGAGGCCAGCAGCCACCATTTTAACTCTGCTCCCAGCATGAGGGGAAGCGGGGCTGACTGAAAATCACAGTGATGGTGGGGTCCGGACTAGGCTCCAGCCCCACCTCTGGCAGGGAGGAAGCTGGTGGGACCTGTACCAACCTTTCCAGGTAACTGCAGGCCAGCACAGACTGAATAGTTGGACATCTGGGGCTCCATCCTCACACTCCAATAGGATAGGAGAGAAGCTGTGTTTCCTTGGCCTCTTGAGCAACTGCAGGTGCTTTTGGTCCACACAAACTGGTTTGCTGAGTGCCTCTGATTCCATCTCCACCCCTCTATCCCCATAGAATAGGAGGGGGCTGGTGTCTCTTCAGCCTATCTGGGCAACTGCAGGAGCTTTTGGCCTACACAAACTCAACTGTTGGGTGCCTGTGGCTCCACTCCCACACCCAAAAGGACAAGAGGGGGGCAGTGTTTCCTCAGCCTTGCTGGCTAACTGCAGGTACTTTTGGCCCACACTGACTGAATAGTCAGGCACCTGTAAATCCATCCCCACCTCAAAGTAGAACAGGAGGGGAGCTGAGTTTCCTCAGTCTTTGCAGGCAATGGCAGGCACTTTTGGCCTGCACAGACTACACTGGTGGGTACCTGTGGATCAACCCCCACCCCCCAATAGGATAGTAGGTGGCTGGTGTTTCCTCAGCCTCTCTGTGCAATAGCAGGCACTTTTGGCATACAGGGACTGAACTGTTGGGTACCTGCAGATTCACTCCCACCCTCTAACAGGATAGGAGAGGGCTGGTGTTTCTTCAGCTTCTTTGTGCAATGGCAGGCACTTTTGGCCTACACAGCCTGAACTGTTAGGTGCCTGTGGTTCCATCCCCACCTCCTAAAGGGCAGAAGAGACAGTTCTCACTCAGTCTCTCAGAGCAACTGCAGATGCATTAGGCCCACATGGATTAGATTGTTGAGTACTCCAGAGGGTCCATCCCCTCCCCTGGTAAGGCAGGAGGGGAGCCGGTGTTATGTCAGTCTACCTGGGCAGCTGTGGTCATTTTGGACCCACACATTATAGACTTTTGCCCACACCTGCAGCTCCATACCTGCCCCAGGCAGGGAAGGAAGGGACATGAAGCTTCATCTGTCTCTCTGGGCAACTACAGATAGTCTTTCTTTTTCTTTATTTACCCCCTCCTTCCCCCAGATGGTTCACTCATCTGCCTGCTCATTGCTTGCCTCATTGTACCAGGAACTGAACCCGGGACCTCCCACATAAGAGGGGAGTGCCCAAAGGACTGAGCCACATCCACTCCCCATGGGCTGTGGCAACTGCTGGCTTGTGGCTACAGACAGTCTTGATCTGCACAACTTGGATTATTATATGGCTGCAGCTCTGTCCCTACCTCTGATACAGGAGAAATGTGGGAGAAGCTTCATCTGTCCCTGGGGCAATGCAGGCAACTTCAGCCTCCACAGCTTACAGTACCACCTACATCCTTGGCTCCTACTACACAACCAGCAAGTGAGAAAGGGCAAGAAAGCCCTAAACTAAAGAGAGAAACTGCACCCAGAATAAATGCATCTAGTTAGCAAGATGCCAAGACACCAAAAAGGAATTACAATCCATATCCAGAAACAGGAAGATATGGCCCAGTGAAAAGAACAAGATAAGCCTCCAGATGACATAAAGGAGTTGAGACAACTAATCAAAGATTTTCAAACAAATCTCCTTAATAAATTCAATGAAATTGATACAGAGATTAAGAATATAAAGAAGACACTGGGTGAGCACAAAGAATTTTGAAAGCATACATAGAAAAATAGCAGATCTTATGGGATGAAAGGTATGATAAATGAAATTTAAAATACACTGGAGGCATATAACAGCAGATTTGAGGAGGCAGAAGAAAGGATCAGTGAGCCTGAAGACATGGTCTCCAAAAACAAACATACAAAAGAACAGATGAAGAAAAGAATGGAAAAAATTGAACAGGGTCTTAGGGAACTAAATGACAGCAAGAGACATGCAAACGTATGTGTCATGGGTGTCCCAGAAGGAAAAGAGAAGGGAAAAGGGGAAGAAGGAATATTTGAAAAAATAATAGTGGAAAATTTCCCAACCCTACTAAAGGACATAGATATCCGTGTCCAAGAAGCACAAAGTACTCCCATCTGAATAAACCCAAATAGAACAACTCTAAGACATATACTAATAAGAATGTTAAATGCCAAAGACAAAGAGAGAACTCTGAGAGCAGCAAGAGAAAAGTGATGCATAACAAATAAGGAATACCCAATAAGATTAAGTGCCAATTTCTCATCAGAAGCCATGGAAGCAAGAAGGCAGTGGCATGATATATTTAAGATACTGCAAGAGTAAAACTGCCAGTCAAGAATTGAATATCCAGCAAGACTGTCTTTCAAAAATGAGGGCGAGTTTAGAATATTCACAGATAAACAGAAACTGTGAGAGTTTGTAATCAAGAGACCAGTTTTGCAGGAGATACCAAAGGGAGTGCTACAGCCTGAAAAGAAAAGACAGGAGAGAGAGGCTTGGAAGAAAGTCTAGAAATGACAATTATACCAGTAAAAGTAACTAAAACTGTAAAAAGAGTGGTGAAAATAAAATATGAGAGATAAAGCCCAAAGGTCAAAATGGGTGAAATAAGAACTGCCTTTACAATAATAACATTGAATGTTAATGGTTTAAACTCTCCAATCAAAAGACACAGACTGGTGGAATGGATAAGAAAATATGTGCCCTCTATATGCTCTCTACAAGAGACTCACCTTAGACCCAAGGATACCAAGAGATTGGAAGTGAAAGGCTGGAAAAAAGACATTCCACACTTTCAGTAACCAAAAAAAAGCTGGAGTAGCTATACTTATATTGGATGAAATAGACTTTAAAAGCAAAACTGTTATTAGAGACAAGGAAGGACATTACATATTAATAAAAGGGGCAATTTACCATGAAGAAATAACAATCATAAATGTAGATGCACCTAACCAGGATGTCCTAAGATACATGAGGCAAACACTGGCAAAACTTGGGAAGATATAGATATCTCTACAATAATATTTGGAGACTTCAATACACCACTCTCTGCATTGGATAGAACATCTGGGTAGAGGATCAATAAAGAAACAGAGAGCTTGAATAATACGATAAATGGACTGAACCTAATAGACATATACAGAACACTGCACCCCAAAACATCAGGATATACATTCTTCTCAAGTGCTCATGGATCTTTCTCCAGGATAGACCATATGTTGGGTCACAAAGTAGATCTCAATAAATTCAACAAGATCAAAATTATACAAAGCACTTTTTCTGATCATAATGGAATAAAGCTGGAAATCTGCAAATGGTGAAAAAAGGGAAAATTCATAAATATATGGAGATTAAACAACACACTCTTAAATAATCATTGGATCAAAGAAGAAATTGTGAGAGAAATCAATAAATACCTTGAGATGAATGAAAATGAGAACACAACCTATGGGATGCAGTGAAGGCGGTGCTGAGAGGGAAATTTATAGCTCTCAGTGCTTACATTAAAAAAGAAGAAAGGGCTAAAATCAACAACCTAACTACACAGCTGGAGGAACTAGAAAAAGAAAACTATTCCCAAAACAAGTAGAAGGAATAAAATAACAAAAATCAGAGCAGAAATAAATGAAATTGAGAACAAAAAAAGCAATAGAATTAACAAACCCAAAAGTTGGTTCTTCAAGATTAACAAAATCGACGAACCCTTAGCTAGACTGACAAAGAAAAAAAGAGAAAAGATACAAATAAATAAAATGAAAATGGGTACATTACTACTGACCCCACAGAAATAAAAAAGATCATAAGAGGATACTATGAACAATTGTATGTCAACAAGCTAGACAATGTAGATAAATGGAAAAATTCCTAGGAACATATGAACAACCTACACTGACCCTAGAACAAATAGAAGATGACAACAAACCAACCACAAGTAAAGAGATTGAAACAGTCAGCAAACATCTCCAAAAATGAAAAGCCCAGGACCAGATGGTTTCAAGGTGAGTTCTACCAAGTATTCAAAGAAGATTTAACACCAATCTTACTCAAGCTTTTCCAAAAAATTGAACAAAAAGGAATGCTACTGAACTCATTCTGTGAAGCCAATATCACCCTAATACAAAAGCCAGGTAAAGACATTATGGAAAAATAAAATTACACACCCATTGCCCTAATAAATACAGATGCAAAAATCCTCAACAAAATACTTGCTAATCGAATCCAAGAACACATTAAAAGAATTATTCATCATGATCAAGTGGGTTTTATAATAGGAATGCAAGAGTGGTTCAACTCAAGAAAGTCAATCAGCATAATACACCACGTTAATAAATCAAAGAAGAAAAATTACATGATCCTATCGATTGACATAGAAAAAGCATTTGACAATTCACCATCCTTTCTTGATAAAAATACTACAAAAGATAGGAATTGAAGGAAACTTTCTCAACATGATAAAGGCCATATATGAAATATTAGTACTGCTAATATTGTACTCAATGTACTCAATGGTGAAAGACCGTTGAGATCTTTCCCATTGAGATCAGGGACAAGACAAGGATGCCCACTGTCACCACTGTTGTTGAATATAGTGCTAGAGCAATCAGGCAAGAAAAAGAAATAAAAGGCATCCAAATAGGAAAGGAAGAAGGAAAACTTTTGCTATTCACAGATGATATAATCCTATACTTAGAAAGTCCCAAAAAATCTACAACAAAGCTGCTAGAAGTAATATACGATTTCAGTAGAGTGTCAGGATACAAGATCAATATGCAAAAATCAGTAGTGTTGCTATACACTACTGATGTGCAGTCTGAGAGGAAGTCAGGAAAAAATTTCATTTATAATAGCGACTAAAAGAATCAAATATTTAGGAATAAACTTAACCAAGGATGTAAAGCAATTTTTTTCAGAAAACTCAGTGCATTGCTAAAAGAAATTTTTAAAAGACCTAAAATAATTGGAAGACTTAAATAATTGCTCATGGATTGGAATAGGAAATATTATTAAGATGTCAATTCTATCCAAATTGATATAAAGATTCAACACAATCCCGATAAAACTTCCACCAGCATTTTTTAAACAATTGGAAAGCATAATTATCAAATTTATTTGGAAGGGTAATGGGCCCCAAATAGCTAGAAACATCTTAAAAAGGAAAAGCGAAGTTGGAGGACTTTCACTTCTGGACTTTAAATCATATTACCTAACTACAGTGGTAAAAAGAGCATGGTGCTGGCATAAAGATAGACACATAGACCAATGGAACCAAATTGATAGATCAGAAACAGACCCTCACATATATGTCAAGTGATTTTTGAGAAGGCTGTCAAACCCACTCAGCATGTAGGAATAGTCTGTTCAACAAATGGTGCTGGGAGAACTGGATATCCATAGCCAAAAGAAAGAAAGAGGACCCCTATCTCACACCTTATACAAAAATTAACTCAAAATGGATGAAAGACCTAAATATAAAAGCTAGAACCATAAAGTTCCTAGAAGAAAATGTAGGAAAACATCTTCAAGACCTGGTGGTAGGTGGTACATTCTTAAACTTTGCACCAAAAGCATGAGCAATGAAAGAAAACGTGGATAAATGGGACCATCTCAAACTTATGTGATTCAAAGGACTTCGTTAAGAAGGCAGCACACTCAATGGAAGAAAATATTTGGAAACCACATCCAATAAGGATTTGATTTCCATTCTATATAAAGAGATCATACAACTCAACAATAAAAGAACAAGCAATCTACTTTAAAAATGGGCAAAAGACTTAAATATACATTTCTCCAAAGAGGAAATACAAATGGCCAAAAAGCACATGAAAAAATATTCAATATCACTAGCTATTAGGGAAATGCAAATCAAAACATCAATGAGCTGTCATCTCACACCACATTGAATGGCCATTATTAAAAAAACAGAAAACAATAAGTGCTGGAGACAAAATGGAGAAATAGGAACATTCCTTCACTATCGGTGGGATTGTAAAATGGTGCAGCCTTTGTGGAAGACAGTTTGGCTGTTCTTCAGGAAGCTAAATATAGAACTGCCATATGATCCAGCAATTCCTCTACTAGGAATATATCCAGAAGAACTGAAAACTGTGACATGAGCAGACATCTGCACAGCGATGTTCAAAGTGGCATTATTCACAATTGCCAAAAGATGGAAACAACCCAAGTGTCCATCAACCAATGAATGGATAAACAAAATTGGTATATATATATATGACAGAACACTATGCTGCAGTAAGATGAAATGATATTGGGACACGTATGATAACATGGATGAATCTTGAAGACATTATGCTAAGTAAAATAAGTCAGACACAAAATGACAGATATTGCATGGTCTCACTAATATGAACTAAATACGAAGCATAAACGCATGGAGTTAAAACCTAGAGTATAGATTACTGGGAGATAAGAGGAGGACTGTGAAGGAATACCAATGCTTAATGTATGTAGAAGTTTTAATTAACTTACCATAAATGTGTGGAAATGGATAGAGTTGATGGTAACACATTATAGTGAATAGCAGCTGGTTTATAAATGAGATTGTGACTGAAAAGGGTAGTCTAGGGATGTAAATGTCAATTGAAAGAAAGCTAGAGAATTATTTAGGGACTGAATAACACAGTGATCCCAGAAGTGGCTGAGAATTGTGGTTAATAGTACAAATGCAAGAATATCCTTCTGTGAACTAGAACAAATTTATATTACTCTTGCAGGGTGGTGGGAATGTGGAGAAACATGGGAAAAATACAATTAATGTAACAATTAATGACTATAGTTAACAGCAATACTGTAATATTCTTGCATCAATGCCAAAAAGTTCTGTGTTAATAATAAGGGGGTATGGAAAAAATATGCCAAATTACACTATGGACTGTAGTTAGTGGTAATAGTCTGATGATATTATCTCATAATCTCTAACAAATGTTCCACAATGGTGTGATGTGTTTGTGAAGCGTTGTTGTATGGGAATTCCACACGTGTGCATGACTGTTTTGTAAGTTCACAACCTGTGCAATAAAAATATATTTTTTAAAAAATCATGGGTCAAAGAGAAATTTTCAAAGCAATCAAAAAGTATTGAACTGAATGGGGAAAAAACTATCAAAATATGTTGTACAAAGCTTAAGCAGTTACCAGTGGGTAATTTACAGCATGAAATGCCTATGTTGAAAAGAAAAAAAGTCTCATAATGTAAGCTCCTACATCATGTGCCTAGAAAAAGAAGAACAAAACAAACCCAAAGGCAGCAAAAAGGAAGAAAATAATGAAGATAGGGCAGAAATCCATGCAGAAAACCCATAAAGAAAACCAATAAAAGAAAGAAAGTTTCTTTGAAAATTACATAAAACTGTCAAACTCTACAAGACTGGCAAAAAAAAAAAAAAAAAAGAAGAGAAAACACAATTTACCAATGTTAGGAATGAAATAGGTGACATTGCTACAGACCCAGAAGATATCAAATGATAATAAGGGAATGCTATGAATAGTGCTACACAAACATAAATGTGTAACTTGGGTGAAATGGACTGATTTCTCAAAAAACTCAAACTACTGCAACTCTCACCATGAAATAAATAATTTTAATAGCCCTACAGTTGTTAAAGAAGTTTAATTTATAAGTTAAAAATTCCCAAAACATAATTTGCCAGGCCCAGATGATTTCACTAGGTAATTCTACAAAATCATTTAAAAAAGAATTAACACCAATTCTACAAAAATCTCCAGAAAGTAGAAGAGGAAGGAATATTTTCCTATTCAATTTATGAAACTAGCATTACCCTGATACCAAAACCAGATAAAGACAGTACAAAAACTAGAGACCATTATTACTCAAGAATGTAGATGCAAAATTCCTTAACAAATATTAGCAAGTAGAATTTGGCTGCATTTCAGAGGAATTATAAGTGGGAATGTAAAATGGTATAGCCATTCTGGAAAACAATTGGGCAATTTCTATTTTATTTTATTTTATTTTATTTTATTTGTTCTCTCCTCGCCACCCTGCCCCGTTGTTTTTGTGCTCACTGTCTGCTCTCTGTCCATTAGCTGTGTGTTCTTCTGTGTCTGCTTGTCTTCTCTTTAGGCAGCACCAGAATCTGATCCTGGGACCTTCAGGAGTGGGAGAGAGGCGCCCAATCTCTTGCACCACCTCAGCTCCCTGGTCTGCTGCATCTCTTATTGTCCCTCCTCTGTGCCTCTTTTTGTTGTGTCTTCGTGCTGTGACAGCTCTCCACTCAGGCCAGCACTCCTGAGCGGGCCAGCACTCCATGTGGGCCAGCTCGCTATGCAGGGCAGCTCTGGCAATTTCTTTCAAACATACAAATTTAAAAAACTACCTTTTTTTTTTTTTTTGCACTCCTGAGCATTTATCCCAGTGATATGAAAAATTATTTCTGCATAAATGATAAATATTTAACTTATGGTCACAGAAGCTATGAATATTTATAGCAGTTTACTGTAATAGCTCAAAACTGGAATCACCCCACATGTGGGTGAATGGTTAAACAAACTGTGGGATGTTCATACCATGGAACACAACTTTTCCAATAAAATAAATGAACCACTGATAACACAGAACCACCTGCGTGGATCTCCATAAAAGTCCTACCGAGTGAAGAAACCATTCCCCAAAAGTTACCTACTGCCTGATTCCATTTATATAACATTCTTGAAATGACAAAGTTATACAAATGGAGAATTATTGATTGCTAGTGTTTAAGGAGTGTATGGAAGCAGGAAGTTAGTGGGTATGGCTTTAAAGGGCAACATGAAAAAGTGTGGAAATGGATAGAGTTGATGGTAATACATAATAGTGAGTAGAAGTAATGCAAGTGGTTTATAAATGGGATTGTGGCTGAAAAGGGTAGTCTAGGGATATAAATGACAATTGAAAGAAAGCTGGAGAAAAATCTAGGGACTGAATAACATTGTGAACCCAGAGGTGGATAAGAATTGTGGTTAATAGTACAAATAAAGAGTGTCCTTCTACGAATTAGAATAAATGTACATCATTATTGCAAGGTGGTAAGAACGTGGAGAAGCATGGGAAAAATACAATTAATGTAACCTATGGATTATAGTTAACAGCAATACTGTAATATTCTTGCATCAATGCCAAAGATGTACTGTGTTAATAATGGGGGGTATGGAAAAAATATACCTAATGTACACTATAGACCATACTTTAATGGTAATAGTCTGATGATATTATCTCATAATCTGTAACAAATGTTCCACAACAATGGAATGCGTTGGGGGAGGGGTGTTGTACGGGAATTCTACACATGTGCATGATTGTTTAGCAAGTTAACAACTTCTCTAATAAAAACATAATTTTAAAAAAGGCAACATGAAAGATTCTTGTAGTGACAGGAAGTATTCTGCATCCTAGTTGTGATATTATCTTACTGCTTTCCAAGATGTTACCATTGGGGAAATCTGGATAATGGGTACACAAGATCTCTGTATATTATTTCCTACAACTGTATTTGAATCTACAATTACCTCAAAATGAAATTTTTAATTTAAAAAAATCTCATCTAATCAGGCACCTCATCCTTACCATGGACTTATTAAAACAATATTTTATATATATAAAATCTCTCTCCGTGATTGGTTTGTCCTAAACTCTATAGTCAATCCAGTCCGCCTTTCACATAGTAAAGAAAGTCACTTCCTGGAAGACTAGGAATCTTGGTCAATTTCAAAGCCCCCAGCGAATCTGGGACACCCTCATAGTAACAGGTATTCCCAGTAAGAAATACAGGAAATTAATTGCTTATTTTTCTATTCCTGGCCTTGGAATAGATTCACGAATTGAGGAGTAAAATGAAATCTTGGCTGGTGAAGCGGTTAAAAAAAAAATCCGTTCAATGGACTCAGTTCTCTCTCTGAATTCTTGGAGGCTATCCATCACTTTATGACTTTTAATATGTTGACCTACAGCATAGAAGGCTGTTTGCATTAACAACTTAGCTTTGCCAATATACAAAAATTCAGGACAAGTAAGACAAAATACACGGTAAAACACTCTGACATAATTACAAGAGCTGCTACTTGAACTGATTTATCTTAGGATTTTATCTAAAAATCATTCATCACAGAAACTGAGTGTAAAATAAATACATTTATGAATAATTTTTGCTCATATTCACAATTATGTTTGTGAAGACCACACTAAACTCTTGTGTAAATTCTACCATAACTGTGGATTTAAAATGTGCCTGATTAGGCACTAACTTTAATTTATAATCTCATCATAAGAATAAGGAAGATCTTTTACATGGCAAAAATATATTCTTAGAACTGTTATCACCAAAAACAGAGACTGAGAAAAGAACATTTGGTCAAACCTGGGAATATAAGCAAAATTAGGCTTTGACGACTTTTAATTACTTTAGATGGTGCCTGCTTGATTCTGTTGGAGGATGGAACTTTGCTGCTTGGCAGGTGTGGTCACCTCCCCACTTGGCTTCCCATTTGTTGCTCAGAATGTCTGATTAAGAGCCTCTTATAGCAAGATCTTGCAGACCAATTCCAATGCCCTAAAAATGCCGTATGTTCCATCTATTCTATTCTTCTATTCCCCTCCCCTTGAAACCTATGGTAACCTGTAAGTTTCAATTTTTGAAGAATAAGGGTCATAGTTTCATGAAATAATATTGAGGGCTTGACATATTGGTGTAATCTTTTATTAGACACTGCTTGTGTTCTTGAGAGATTCTTGCCCCTCTAACTGAGAACATAGCAGGACTCTTGAGGATGGGAGTTTAATATTTTCTTGTTTATTGTGGGGGTCTCCACCCACTGAGATAACACCCTCTGACAAGATGAACACTTTCATATTACATAGAAGCATGCCCCGGGTGCGCCCTATCCCACATATCCTCCCACCCCCAAGGCCCTGCATTAGTAACCCTCCCCTGCCATATTTGCCAAAAGAACATTCCCACCATTGTAGTTTTAACCACAGACCTACAAAACCCAAGAGTTCACCTGTTACCTCCTCCAGCCCTCCTCCCAGTTCCATGGATAGTCCAACCCAAGCCCCCCCCACACTCCCCCTCACATTCCAGCACCATTGAACCCAATCACATCACTGCACCACTATCACCCCCATTCACTGCCCAACCACCCCCTTCCACCTTACCAGAGATTTTGTCCATATTAAGCATTGGCTCAATACCCTCTATTCCCTTTGTCTCCTCATAACCTATCTTCCAGACTCTAGCTCTGTGAGTCTGTTCAATTTGCTTAAGTCATATCAGTGAGGTCATGTAATATTTGTCCTTCAGTGACTGGCTTACTTCACTCAACATAAGGTCTTTAAGGTTCATCCATATTGTCCCGTGTGTTAATACTGCATTTCTTCTTACGGCTGAATGATATTCCATTGTATGTATATACCACAATTTATTTATCCATTCATCTGTTGACGGACATGTGGGTTGCTTCCAACTTTTGGCAATAGTGAATAAATTTTGTCAAAACCTATAAAAGTGTATGGTACAAAATGTAAGCCATAATGTAAACCATTGACCATGGTTAATAGCAATGCTTCAATATTTGTATATCAATTGTAACAAATGTACCATACACATGTAAAATGTTATTAATAGGAGAGAGTGGGGGTGGGTGGGTATATGGGAATCCCCTATATTTTCTATGTGACTTTTCTGTAACCTAAAGCTTCTTTGAAGATAAAGTGAAAAAAATAAGACACTGGGGAAACATATGGAAGAAACTGTCACCGTACATAAAAGATAACAGATCTTATGGTGATGAAAGACACAATGGAAAAATTATTTTTTAATTTTTTTTAGTTTTTGTATTTTTGTATTTTATTTGTGATTTGTAATTTTATTTTCTTATTATTTTTATTTCTGTATTGTTTTGGCTTTATTTTGGGGGAGGTTTTGGATCACAGAAGGGTCACAACTGTAGCAAGGGAGGATCACTGGTGCAGGGTGTCAGTGATAGGGGGATGTGTGGGAAGGGGTGCACCTGGGGCATGTCTCTATGGCATATGAATATGTTCAAGTGTTCATGAGGTGTTATCCTGGTAGGTGGAGATCCACACAATAACGGAAAGAATATTGAATTCCCATCCTGGGAAGTCTTGCTACATTCTCTAATAGAGCAGCAAGAATCCCCTGAGTACATGGGCAGTGCCTAGCAAAGGAGGACAGACCATTCCGCCAGGCCCTTGATATTGGTGGTTGTACTTATGAGCCTTGTTCTTGTGAAATCAAAACTTAGCCTAGTAGTACATATTGCCTAAGAGTTACCTCCTGAAAGCCTCCTTGTTGCTCCAATGTGGACTCTCTCCAAGCGAAATGTAGCACATAAATGCACTACCTTCCCCCGGCGTGGGACTTGACACCGGGGGATGAGCCTCCCTGGCACTCAGGGATTATTATCAAGCACCAACTAGCGATACATTTAGAAAAAGACCTTGACCAAAGCGGAAATATTAAATACAAATGAGTTTTTATGGCTAAGAGATTTCAATGTGAGTCAGGAGGTCATTGCAGAGGTTATGCTTATGCACACCTCAGCAGGATCTCATTGACTGCCACAGTAAACAGTGCCTCCAACAGTGGGGCCCTGAGGGCTCTAGAGACATCTAGACACTATAGGCAGGGCAGACGATCTCAGGAATTTGGCCCCTTGTCAGTGGGCCTTACTTTGGAATATATGCTCCCCAAAGTAACAGAGTTGGACTCATTTATAATTTCTCTACACATGGCTCTTCTGCCCCTTTTATTTGAACCTACAATTAGCACTCTGCTCATTAAATATATGTCCCAGGGACTTAAATCTTTGGTCTGTTCATATGCTGGTTGAGCCCTAAATCTCAGCAGAGTTGCAACACCTACTCTCCAGTTCATTGGACTCACCCAGGACAACTAATAAAAGGATGATGATGAACAATGCCCATCCCAAAAAAACAGAGAGTATCTACAACTGCAAGCAAAACCATTCCATCCATCTGCCCCATGGGATCTAAGCCCCCTCTCAATCAGAAACAGAGTGGGCATCACCATCCCCAAATCCTCAAGACTGAGGAATGAACAAACATAAGGGGAATGCAACTATGGACTAAAGTAGACTTATTATTCTAGCAATGGAAGGACTTATATCATTGATATAAAGGCAGTGGCCACCAGAAGTTTTGAGGGGAGGGAGAGGGAAGAATAAGTATAACATGGGGCATTTTTGGGACATTGGAATTATCCTGCAAGACATTGCAAAGACAGATACAGGCCATTATACATTTTGTCAAAACCTATAAAATTGTGCAGTGCAAAGTATAAACTATAATGCAAACTATAGACCATGGTTAGTAGCAATGCTTCAATATGTATGTTCATCAATTGTAACAAATGTACCACACTAATGAAAGATGTTGTTAATGGAGGAAAGTGGGGGTGGGGCGGATATATGGAAATCCCCTATATTTTTATTTATTTATTTATTATTATTTTTTTTTTACCGGGAGATACCGGGGATCGAACCCAGGTCCCTCCATATGGGAGACGGAGGCCCAACCATTTGAGCCACATCCGTCCCCTCCTCTATATTTTTGATGTAACATTTATGTATTCTAAAGTTTCTTTAAAAATAAAAAAATTAAAATAAAAAAAAAGCGTCAGATAAAGTGTTCCATATTTCTGATTAGGGACAGCCAGGGCAGACCTGGGAGGTGGATACCTCTGTCATCCTTGTGGGTGGCCCATCTACTGATAGGCAGGTGATGGTTTATGAAATTTTTTATTACGCCAATAGTCTCAGTTGTCTGTTTTGGCCTAACTAGGTAGGTAAACCTTTATTTTCCTAAGCATTTTACTTTTCTCTCTTTAAACGTCTTTTAACAGGCGGGAAGTTTTGTCTTTTCTGGTTCCCCACCAATGAAGTTAAAAAAAAAAAATAAGTTGTGATTGCTGAAGTTCAAATTATCTAAAAAATTTTTTTCTTCCACAGAAATTCTCATTTGAAGCCCATGACTTCCTCTACTGCCAGGAAACCTTTGGTCAGCACCACACTGGTCCATCATGATGTCCTTCTCATTTGTTGGCCCAGGGGGCAAAGGGGTGGGATATCTCAGTGCCTCAGTCACAGAACACAAAAGGCTCCCATGCCTTTGAAGCAATGTGTAGCCCATGCAGGGAGGGGCAGAGGTCATCAGCGTGCAGGGCCGCATATTTGTATCACATCTGGGCCTCACTCGGGATTTCTGGAGAATGAAAAGAAGGTGGCTCCAAAGGGATTTTGCTGCCTTCACCATGGACATAAGCAATGTTTTTATAATGTATTTAACCTGGGTGAGAGCTTGAACCCTAGAAATCATGGAAAATCTCATCTCTAATACACAGAAACCATGCTGACTTTGGGGTGAGGGTGCAAGTCCCATGTTGAGGGGGATACTCAGAGCCACTAGAATTCACGTGGGGAACTCAGCAGGAATCCCTCCAACCAGCATCGTGGCATGACAGCGTTTGAAATGGGTTTGTACTGATACGATCATAGTATAAGATGAGGGCAACTGGTATTATCCACCAGGATTGTGACCCTACTCATCCCTCCACACAGATGGGGCAAGGCAATGGATAGAAAAGTTTTGAGCCCAGCTAGTCCCAGTTTGCTGTTTCCCAGGAGAACATGAAGTAAAATTAAGAGACAAGTAAAATG
>JAQZBX010065687.1:0-16467 GCA_029593785.1 Cabassous unicinctus
AAATTACTTGAGGAGGAGGAAGGCCAGACCTCTTATTCAATGAAACCGCTCAAAGGCCTGAGGACATCAGCGCTCCAGCACAGCTCCAAGCCAGACTGGCAGACTCCGTTTTCTTTCGTCTGATACAGAGGTTCAAATTACTAGGGATGTGGATGGTTCTCAGGTAAGAGGGGGACCAGCCTGATACCTTCCCCAACAATAGAGCAGAGCTTTTCATTGGTGGGCACAGCCAGCCTGGTAGGCCAGGAGTTCTTAGGATCAAAGGTGGAATGTCTAAGTCTGCCTTCAGGCCTGACCGGAGCAGTCTCTCTTCCAGGGAGCTTTTCCGGATGTTGGCATTTCTCTGAGGCATTCTCTGACCCAGTGGACTACTATTCTCCACGACTCTGCCCTCGGCTGCATTCTCCAACCTATAATGCATGTGGCTAATGTTTGCCGTCTGTCGTCTGTCTTGATCCATTGTCCAGCCTGACCTAGACAAATGCCCATGCCTGCCACGTGCCTGGATTTTCCCTACTTGATTTCATCTTACATTTATTTTTGTGATGTACTTCTGTTGTGTTCTATATCAGTCTACTGAGGCTTAATAGGTATTGCATTCTCAACCAGGGTGAGAATGGTTCTTCGGGTATTGAAAAAGCTTACATTTTTATGTATAAAGTACAGATAAACATACAGTTCATAAACTGATATAACAATTTATCAGTGGCATTAAAATTGCATGTAGGGAACGATTAGGGGGGAAAAATGTCTAAAAAGACTCTTTAGGAGGGCAATAATAAGAGAAAAAAAAAGGTTGAAAAACACCACGATAGGTGTGAGGCTGAAATTCAAGTTGCAAGAGGAACACACTCAAGAAGAATGGGTGGTGAGGAAATGGAAGCGGGCCTGGCTGATTACCTGAATGAGACGCAGGTTATGGAGGAGATCCCAAGTCAGCAAACAAATTTTGATCACTTGGTATGTACCCTGAACTGTGTGAAACCCTTTCACGCTTGTTAGCAAAGAGCTTCTCCTTACTTTCATCTCAACATGGATGTGCTTTGTAGAAAGACCAGCAGCATTTCCCACTCAGACATGAGCCCACCTAGCTCCTCTCCGCTTTGGCAGCTTTTACGCTAATTACCCAGCTGGAGGTAACTCCTTAGTCATACTTTGCAACATAAGAACAGAACAAACACAGCCCAGCTTGTGTGTGTAGAAGCTCCTTTCATGGCAGCCTTTCAAGAGGTTGGGCAGTTTAAAAGATGCAACTGTAATCATGACTAACTCATTAGGATGCTTGTGGGAAATCTGAACATCCTAACCTACTTTTTAAAAAGAGGAGCAAGGAAAATACAGGAGTGGGGATAATCCAAGGAAAACAATGTCAAATCTTGAACAATAGACAGACTCTAGAACCTCCTTAGCTGGGCAAGCTTTCTTAGTCGGCTAGGACAAGAAAGCAGAATGCTGCCTAAAGGAAGGCCAGGAATCATTTGTGTCTGCTTGCTCTTCTGGAGTATGACCTTCATTAATTATCTTGTTTTGGTTTTAAGAATGTTCTTTGTTATCTCACCGCATTCATTCAGAGGAATTTACTGCCAAGTCTTTGCGTTTTACACCAGGCAGATCACCTATGCTGTGTACTCGCCACCTGTTCTTGACTCCTTTGCTTTTCTTCTCTCCTTCTTCCCTCCTCTTGTCATGAGTGTTAAAGTAAGGGTGATATTGCTGGGGTGGAAAGCTGAAGGCGGGAGATGGATGTCCACTTAGGATCTATAGCCAAGCCCTGGCAGTTTATCCGCAGTTAATCTTGCTTTCAGCTTCTTGTTGACTTTATCACCCACTCTGTATGCTTAACTCTCTGATGGATGTTATCACCATCTCTGCTTAGTCACATGCCAAGAGTACCACTTGAATGGGGAAATCTCCAGGCAAATCAACTATTTGGGTGTCAAGTTGACCAGAATAAAAAACACTGTTTTACTAAACTTGGCATTGTTTTAGAAATAATCATTTACATTTTGTGAAACTAGTTGTGCCTGTAGATACAGTCTTATTCCTCCTCTGGACATACTTTGCACACCAGAGGGAAGAGAAGAAGAGAAGGAAAGATTCTTAAGCACTGATCCCAGTGAGGGACTGAACCACAGGGAAATATGTGACTTTCCAGGATAGGGAAGCATCTTTGTCTAAGCGCCTCCAACTGAGAGGGATCATTGACCACAGGAGAGTAGAGACCAGGGAGACTGGATGTGTAATCAGAGACAGCTTTTCCCATTCTTATAGGCCATTTTCACATTGTGGCCTCGTTAGATTGTTCGAAGTTTTGTGAATATGGAACATAAGTAAATTCTAACATAATTAAAACACTATCCACACACATAAGTCTTTCAGTGGAGTGGATATTTGTAGGCTGTCCTGGAAATTGGGTTACCTTGAACTTTATCTCTGCTGTGACATTAGTTGACTATGTAACTTTCAGCCCTTTCAGTTCTCCACAATGGTATGAAAAATGGAAAGCACACAGGCTTTGGAATTTATTACAACATGGGTTCAAATCCTATTCCTAGACTTATTAGCCTGTTGACCTTGGGAAAGTTATTTAACTACTTTGTGCCTCTGTATCTTTACTTGTCAAATGGAGATTCCTTGTAGGAATGTTGTGAGGATCTACTGATATCATGAATGCAAAACTCCTAGCACATAGGAGTCACTAAATAAGCGGCTGCTCTCCTAGGAGTATCTGCACAGAGGTAGGGGAAGGTTAAGTGACAAAAGGCACAGGCATTCTGAGCTCATTAGCTGATAAATGCCCCCTTAACCTTATGGTATTGTTAGAGGAGGAGGAGAATGCAGCCTGGCCACAGAGAAACCCAGGCCTCTTTCATTTCTGCAGAATCTGATCTCCACAGCTACCAGAATGTACAGGGGTCAGGCTGAGACAGAGAGAGAGACAGAGGCAGAGAGAGAATAAGAAGAATGGAGAGCATCTGTCCTCCCCTTCGGCACAGAATCTCCTCGCATTCCCTCAGCAGCATGACAGAAATGGGAGGCAAGTGGCTGCCTGTCAATGGGATGCACCAAGGCAAACTATCAGTGTTTTATGCTCGTTTCCAAGACGTTGCTCTTCAGCACTGGATAAGTTCCCCAGCAAGTATTTCACCTAAAACAAGAAAGGCAGCTGAGTAACTGCTCAGGCCACGGAGTTGACAAATCACTGTTTCATCAGTGAAAGAGAGAGTCATGGGAAATAAAAGCCTGTGGCGCAAACTCTCAGTGAGGGAGTCAGGTGGCTGTGACTCATTAATAAAGTTTCTCTTTGTGTCCTCCTAGTCCTCCTTGCTTGCCTGCCTGCCCACTCCTGGGGTCTACTGGGTTGGCAGTGCGTGCCTACCCAAATCATTAACTATTGATTGAGTGCATACTATGTACCCAACATTCATTTGACACACCTATGTTGAATACCTCCATGAGAACAAAAATAATGAGAGACTCAGTATGTGCATTCAAGTAGCTTTCAATATAATAGTCTTATGTTCAACCCATTGTTAAATGGCATATATAATATATAAAAACCAAGTGTACAGGGACTCAGAGAAAAGAGCAACTAAGCTGAGAGCTGAGGAAGGCTTCACAGAGGAGAAGACATTTGAGCCAGGCCTTGCAGAATCGATAGGATTCCACAGGTTGTGGGGAGGGTGGGGAAGAAGAGGGAAGGGAGTTGGTCATCCCAGGCAAAGGAAAGAGCAAGCATAGAGGTAAAGAGGACAGAAGCACATGTCTGTGCTCTGGCCAATAGTTGATGTGCCTGACCCATAGACTGTGCAGTACAGGGCATCAGCAGGAGAAGAGGTAGATGCAGCTGGAATGCAAAGGGCTTTCTGTGTCAGCCTGCAGAGTCTGGGCTCAAATCACAGGGAATGGGGAGCCACTGATGGGTTTTAAGCATGGAGGGTGAAACTATAGTTGAATTTGGGCAGTCCTGAGGGCTTAAGCATAGTGAATGAACTGAAAGAAGGTGAGACTGGAAGCTGGGATACCAGTTAAGGGATCACTGAAATTGTCCATGGTGTCAAATACTGCAGACTGGTCAGGGAGGATGAGGGCTGGGAATGCGCTCGCTGGATCTGGCAGTTGGAGATCTTTGGCGATGACTAACAGTAATCTCAGTAGAATGATTCATGCAGAAGCCTATAAGCCCTATGCCAGTGGTTCTCAAAGCGTGGTCCCGAATCATTGTCCATCTCGTCTCCAAGCTTTCCCTAATAGGAACCCAGCTTTTCCAACAACTGAACTGTTTGCTATTGCCTTAATCATATAGTATTTCAGAGTTCTTCCCTCTGTTGGTGATGTGCTATCCCACTCATGTGCATATCTACATATATTCCCTACTTGGCAATTTTGAATTCATTGCTCAAGGCCTAACTCAAATGTCATCTCCCTATGAAGACTCTCCATCTCCTCCAGTTAGCACACCTATGGAAATTTTGCACGTATTTCTGTTATGACATTTATTTCATTGTGTTGGGTTGTTTGGTTTACTATCTGTCTTCCTGGAGTAAGGACTGCTGTGTTCATCTCTATTTCTTTAGAGTTTTTCATATTGTTGGTATTCAATAAATGTAGGGAGAGGAGTTGTAATGGGTCAAGAAAGGAAGTGCAGCAAGCCAGTTAACTACTGTTTTAAGAGGTTTGGTAATGAAAGGATAGAAAAGTTTGTCTGAGCCTACAATAGAAAGGTGTTTGTGTATTTTAAAGTCTGGGTCAAAATTGTTTGTTGGTTGAGGGGATTAAACCAGTAGAAAGGCAGAGATGAATGACTGAGGGCACACGGAGGGGCAGGGGTGGAGATGGTCCTGAAAGGGCAGAAGGGGATGAGATCAAAGGCCAGTGAAGAAGCATATGCTGTGGAAACAAGGAAGGACTCTTTTCTCTGAAATGTAAGGTGCAGAATTAAGTTGCAAGGTTGAGGGGAGGGAATTTGGGGGAATTCTTGGATGGCCTTGCCTGTGTAGAGATGGTGAGGGCTAGGAAAGATTATACAGGGAAGCGAGGTGTCTTTAGCGAAGCAGGAAGTGAGACCTTTTGCTGGGAAGGAAACGGGGAAGAGAAAGAGGGAAAGAGACCTGAGAATGGTGGTCAAGGCTTGAAGCTGCCGTGGAGGGGCATTAGTCAGGTTGGAGAGCAGCAGCCATAGGGCATTCTTTTGAGCTCACCCATAACCCTGCTTGGAGATAAAGAAGGGCTCATCCGTTCACTCTATTGGCTTTGGCAAAGGAAGTGATTAAGGGTGGTTGTCTGTAGGGGTTGTGTCTGCAATAAGATGAATAACTTCTGAATACAGATCCCAATAATAATATAGAAAGCATTCTAGGTCTACATAACAACACTACTGGAGTATTATGCAGACAGTAGCAATGCTACCTGTGGCAATTATGTAGCAACAAAGGAGATATTTATGAGACATGGATTAGGTTGGAAAGCAAGACAGAAGTTGTCTGTGTGTCTTGATTATAATTATGTTGAAATATGTTTGTGAAGAACAACGAAATAAAATATACCAAAATGCTCTCTGTAGTGGTATTATAGGTGATTTTTCCTTTAATTTTTAGATTCATTTTATTGTGATTTATAATTAAATAAAATTATGGCAGTAAATAGAATTGATTCTTTCCCTACTGGCTTTATCTTTCGTTAGGTATACGTAGAAGAGAGAATTTGAAAATAAAAAAAAAACAAAACTGTAGCATGCAACCAACCAGCAGAATTGTCTGACCTTCTCCCATTTGGAGGGCAGGAGTAAAGAAAAGAAACACTTCAGCTGCCCCAGAGTTGGGGGCTGATAAGCAAGAGATTGGGTACCATCCTGTAGGGAGCACCAGAGAAGTCTTTGGTCAGCTCCTTGTCTCCTACTAACCTTGGGAAACAAGGCTTACAATAAACAATTAGATGCCGTGTTCAGTGCTCAAGTGGGCTCTCTAAGTGATGGATGGTGCCGGAGCTCTGAGAAAGAGGCTGTGGGCAGGAGTACCGTGCAGAGGCCACCTCTGTGCCTGTGGCGCTGGTCAGATGGATCTGGGCTTACATCCCTGTGCCAGTGCTTAGCAGCTATGATCCTGGGCAACTTACTCAAGCTTCACTTTCTCTGCCTGTGAAGCGAGGATAATAATCCCTACTCAATAAGGTCTTTGGAGCATGGCTATCAATAAAGCAAGGAAAGTGCTTATTATAATACCTGATACGCAGTCAGCACTCAATAAACGTTTGCTGCCATTATTATTCCTAACATTATTGTTGTCATTATTAGCTGTGAATATTTATGATGCGGGAGCTGATTTGGATTGAGGGCACCTTGAATTCTTTGGAGGGAACCCAGGGAGGTGACCTGAGGGCAGTTCTCTCTCACCGTTTGAACCCTGCTGTGGGCTCACCCCAGGCCGTCAGCAAGGGACAGGGAGATGTGCAAAGGGGAACTCCGCTCTGGTTCTTCTTTTGCTGGTGCTCGTGCTACTTCCCCACTTCTAAGCAGGTGCGTATTACTCCAGAGCACCCTTTCACCTTCCTTTCCCACTCTTCCATCCTGTTTTTCTTCTCCTTGACTCTTCACACTTCCCTTTTCTCTTCCAAACCCCCAGTGGTGGATAAGTAAGGAACTATGCTACCTTTTGTGTGTTCTAAATTAGCCTTTTTGACACTTAAAGGATATCTCCTAATTTTAGTATTCTGACTTTACATAAGCAAATCTGTGTTCACCCTAGCCATTCCTTCCCTTGCTTAACAAGTATCCATATCTCCAACCATTGTCCCTAGTAAATACTTGTAGATGATGGTCATCAGGAGAGAGACAAGGATTCTAGATCATAAGAGTTCAATTAAGGAAGGCTCTTTTGAGGTAAATACGTCTTGCAAGAGAAACCAACAGAGGTGCAATCTGTTTGCAGGGTTCTTCTCTGCAATGAGGTGTATCTCCCGGGACAAAGATGTAGGTCATAATGTGGGAAACATTTACTGTCTTGCTGACATCTGTTCTTTCTCTTCTTGCTTAGACTGTTAGCAAGTGTTGTAAGTGGGAAGGAGTCAAAGATTTGAGAGAAAAATGGTTGGACTGGTTGTCTGAGTAAGAAAACAGAGTAGTCATTTTACATGACTCTTAACAGAAATCCAAATGAGTTAAAACAAAAACAAATCGGTATCCAGGATATTCAGGTGTAACCAACACTTCCCTGCTGAATTCCAATTTCACATTCCATTCCATTGAGGAATAAAGATGCCCTTTTAGCTTTGTTGGAAAGCCTGTTTTCATACTTAGGAAGTCTTTGTCTTCAGTACCAGGTACCTGTTCTGAGCCCAGCAATTACCACCTCTTTGCACACATTAGCAGGCACACGCACCACTTATTTGTACTTTCCTATAAAATTACTCTTTCCCTTTTTAATTAGAATGCTTTCAGACACAAACTCATCTTTAAGGCTATGTATGCTTCCATTATAAATACCTGTGGCCAGCCATTAATTATCTCCTGAAGGATTATTTATGTGCAAGCAGATTTTTTAAAGCTTACCTTTTTTTTGAACTTAAAAATATTTTTTCTTTATTTTTAAAGAAGCTTTAGATTACATAAATGTTACATTAACAGTATAAGGGATTCCCATATACCCCACTCCTCCCCCTCCCACACTTTCCCCCATTAACACCCCTCATTAGTGTGGTACATTTGTTACAATTGATGAACACATATTGAAGCATTTCTACTAACCATGGTCTGTAGTTTACATTATGGTTTACACTTTGCACTGCACAATTTTATAAGCTTTGACATGTATAATGGCCTGTATCTGTCATTGCAATATTATGCAGAACAATTCCAATGTCTCCAAAATGCCCCATGTCACACCTGTTCTTCCCCCTCCCTCCACTCAGAACCTCTCTATATACTTTTGAGTCAATCTTCTTTTGTTCCAATGCTTACTTTTAAAAGTGGGATTTCCCCTTCACTTTTAATGCCCCACCCTCATTTAATTACTTAACAATATTGAATTCCACCTAATAAGAAAACGTTCCCTTTTTTTCTGCTTCAGGGGTCTTAGACATAATCTGCATCCAGATGGTTGAAGCTATTCTGTACTTCAAGGTGGAAACTTGCTGTATGCCAGGGCCTCATGACCCAAGAATTTCTTGGCTAATTGTGAAGGAAGAATATAAGAATGTTGGGTAGAAACAATTGAATAGTCTCTGAGAATAAACACCACAACATTTCAGAAATATCCAGAGTTGCATAATCATTTTAGTTACTGAAACACTGCAACTCATCCAATAATACTGTGGTTTGATAAGTATACAGCTGCAGATTTATGCTGCTCTTGAATTGAGGGGCTGTCCTGACATTCAAGTCAACCCTTTTTTTATGTCGTTATATATAAAAATATATGCCCATTTAGGAATTGAAATGTAATCCTCCCAGCAGAAAATACTTAAAAGAAGTTTGTAAGTGAGGTAGTGATAAAGTGAGAATTCCTATATTAACTTCCCTGCTAATCTTGTAGATAGTAGAGAATTTTGGATTCCTGGTTGTTTTATAGGAACTATTTGTCATATAGTACACGTACCTGAGGAAGCATTAATTATACAAGGACAGGCTTCAATTTTTCCCTTCTTGATGGCAATTAAATTGAAATAAATTCCTAAAAGGGCAAAAATATGTCAAGAAGCCAAATTACAATTGCTTATATTAGATATACCCTTAACCAGAGCACAGAGGCGATTGGGTCTATGCTAAGTTGAAAGGGTCTGACTGGCTCCTAATTCTCAGAGCTAGTTTGAATCTTCAAGTGAACTCCTGCCTTCTGGAGCTTGTCCTCGGTTTGGCTAATCCTTGTGAATCTTGCAGAATGTGCCTCAGTATCTACAGATCTTTCCCGAGCAAGGGGTTCTAAACATGAATAAGAAATGAAGAAGAGATGGTTTCCGTCTGCAGACTGTTTACAGTCCAGTTGCATACGCCACCTCAGTTGGTATCTGCAGGCTGGGAACTGGTTGAAGTGAATATGGCTTCAGAATTACACACAGTGCTCTCTGCTTTCCCATAGCCCTGTGCTTTATCTTTGTTATAGTTTGGTTGTTAGCATTTGAGCCTCCTTCAGTGCACTGTGGTCTCTAGAGGGCAGGGGCTGGGTGTTATTTATGTGTCTTGCCAGAGTCAAGGACTTGCTTTGCAGTGGTTAGGCTCTCAAAAAATGTTTTAAATAAAAGAATGCATTCCTTTCTTTAGGTTTCCTAATTGTACAGTGGTTTTGCTTGTTCTGTATCAATATGGATGTGATAAGATTGTGGCCCTCTGCCCCGAGTTCCCCTCACTAAATATCCTCTTGGATGTGCTTAGCACTGTTACGGGAAGGTACGGGAAAATGAGAGACAGGGTAAGAAGTCAGGAACAGTGGAGTTTTTTTTTCTCTCTGCTCTGTCACTAATTACTTATTTAACCTAGGGCAAGACACTGTAAATTCTATTAATATCTCAATCTCATCATCTGTGAAATGGGGATAATAATGACTGGTTTGCCTATTTCCCACAATTGCTTTGAGGATCAAATGAGATAATAAGTGTTTTGGAAAGTCTAAAAGTCCTCGTACAAAGGAAAGGTATTATTTTGCAAAGAAATATCCCTTTTAATTCCTGCTTCCACAAATACACTTATCACACACCTCTGGGTCCCTAGGTCCTGTGGCCAAATGTGTGCAGTAGCTCAACCTGTGCTTGATGTGTTCCCAGACCTGTTCTTCAGCATCCATAGTGTCCAACTGACTCAGCCTGGGATTCTCCAAGACACCTAGACTTCCTGCCCATCTTGCAAAGCACCATCTCTCCCCAATATATATAGATATAGGTATTCTTTATTCAACATTTATTTAAAATGTGTATTATTGAGCACTCATGTGCACTACTGTGTTAGAAACTGGGTCAAAAGGGATAAGTAAGTCTCTGCCCTTGAGGGGTTTTACAGCCTATTGGGTCTGAGAGAAACAGACATGACCACAAAGAAGTACCCAGTTCTGCATTGGTTTAGGGAGGCAATTTTAAATGTGAGTTTTATATGTAAAGACATATATGTATACTTCTAGTTTTGACTATCAGTAAAACTAGTGGTGGCCCTTATTCATGCTTATCTACTGCTAATGGTCTGTAGATTTTAATTTGGCTCTGGAGTCTGAGATCCCCCCTTTTTTTCCCAATGAAATTTTGTGGCATCGCATTTTTCTCTCATTAGCGAAGGTATGGAACTTCAAGGAAGAGCAACAGGTATGATTAGTTATGTGAACCCTCAAATGTTTTCCTGCCAGTTTCTCCTATAAAGTAGGATTTGTTTTGATTCGAAGCATTGTCCTTGGGGAAGACCATTTTCCCAAACCAGCTGAGTAATAAAACTGATGAGTCCATTTGGGGGTTGATATCCCCAAGAAGATCCTGGAATTTCATGTCCTCAGTGGCTATTCAAGTTGTGAGACAACACCACAACTGCCTTTGACTTTTGATAGGTATTAGAAAAATATTCAGCTAAATGTCCACCATGGGATTTAGGCTTAGCTTTGGGAGGAGGCCACTAGTAGAAGGTATATTTAGTGCAAGTCCATCCTCCTAATTAGCAGGCTACTCCCAGCTTTCAAAGCAGTCAATAGCCTGCTGCTGTTACTCCTGAATAGAGTCCCCTACCCCACCCCTCCTCCAGTTCTACTGTTCTCTTGCCTACTGAGCTCGTCCACCAAACCTCCTCCTCCTTCTCTGGCATTCCCTCCAGGTGGGAATAGCCCTGCCTTGCCTCAAGGCACTGAGGTCATTGCTGATTCCTTTGTTTTTTTTTTAAGATTTATTTATTTATTTATTTATCCCCCCCTTGCTGCTTGTGCTTGCTGTGTCCATTCGCTGTGTGTTTTCTCCATGTCTGCTTATCTCCCCCTTGCTGTGAGGTCCCGCTGCATCAGCCCACCGCGCCGCGCGGGCTGGCCTGCCCTCCCCAGGAGGCCCCGGGAAGCGAACCCGGGGCCTCACACATGGTAAAAGGGGGCTCCATAGATTGAGCCACACCCGCTTCCTGTTGTGAGGTCCCGCTGCATCAGCCCACCGGCCCCACGGCCGGCCTGCCCTCACAAGGAGGCCCCGGGAAGCGAACCCGGGGCCTCCCATATGGTAAACGGGAGCTCTATCGATTGAGCCACACCCGCTTCCCATTGCTGATTCCTTGATCTACCTTTCCTCTCTCCTCCAAGTTGTCATTAATCTTAGGAGCCAATGCCAGTCTTCTTTATATCCTCATAGTCCCTGCCTAAATTCTTCCTTTTCCATGTTAGGGAAGAGGCTCTGGTCTCTTTTAATTTACCTATCTCTACATTTGCTGTTCCCTGGGTGTGGATCAGCCTTAAACCTCTACCCATGAGAAATCTCCGCTCCTTTTTTTGCCTGATTAAATTTACTGTTTGCTCCTCCAACTTTTAGTCCAGCTGTTGGGTTCTTCCAGGAAGCTTTCCCTGACCATCTCTAGGCTGGGTCAGGATTCCCAGCCTCTCAGCTCTGAACCCAAAACACTGTACTTGTCACACTGGATCGTCATTGTTGGTTGAATTGTCAGTCTTTCCGTATGACTGTATCCTCAACCCCTTAAACAGGAGCTGGCCCATGGTAGATAATCTCTAAAATGCTAGTTGATGGGTTGGACTTATTTGTTCTCACTTCTTGGTCTTTGCAGATTACAGTTTCTTCCCTTGATTCTCACAGCCTCCCCTATTTTGTTTTTAACAATTATGTCAAGACCTCCTTCAAAATCTGTCTTTCAAAACACCTCTTCAGCCATAGCCTTCTTCAGCTTCCATTGAAAACATTTACTCTTTATTCCTTTTGCGCTTACAGGAACATAACATGACAAATCTAACAGAAGTTATACGTGAAAACAATACTTGCTTTTTAAAAAAAACAGTCTGTGTAAAATAGAAATTACACACCTATTTTAATAATGTTTTCATAGCCACCGTCATTTCTGGAGCTGCTTCTTGGGTACCTTCAGACTTCATTCTTTTGAATATATTTTAATAGTGACTGTTCTAGTCTGCCAGGAGGCCAAAAGCAATTTATCAGAAACGGGTTGGCTTTTACAAGGGGAATTTATTAACTTACAAGCTTAGAGTTTTGAGGCTGAGAAAAATGTCCAAGTCAAGGTAGCATCAGATGATGCTTTCTTCCTGAAGAATGGCTGCCAGTGGTCCTGGACTCCTCTGCCACATGGCAAGGCACATGGCAGCGTCTGCTGGTCTCTCCCTTCTCTTCTGGGTTTTGTTGCTTTCTCTTTTTTTTCTTTCTGAATTTCATTCTCTTATAAGGGGCTCCACTAAGAAGATTAAGACCCACCCTGAATGAGGTGGGCCACATCTTAAGTTAAGATCCTACTTACCAAAAGATCCTACTTATAATAGGTTTGCACAGGAATGGATTAACTTTAAGAACATACATCCAGCTCTGAACCAATCTTCAATCTTTGCAGGTGATTTTTAAAATTTGTATATATGGGAAGCGGGTGTGGCTCAGTGGATAGAGCCCCCGTTTGCCATGTGGGAGGCCCGGGTTCGCGTCCCGAGGCCTCCTTGTGAGGGCACGCCGGCCTGAGCGGTGCGGTGGGCTGATGCAGCAACCTCACGGCAGGAAGCGGGTGTGGCGCAATGGATAGCGCACCCGTTTACCATATGAGAGGCCCCGGGTTCGCTTCCCGGCGCCTCCTTGTGGGGGCGGACAGGCTCGCGCGGCGCCGTGGGCTGGTGCGGCAGGACCTCGCAGCGGGGGGGAGATGAGCAGACACAGAGAAGACAACACGCAGCGAATGGACACGGCAGCACAGGCGGCAAGGGGGGGATAAATAAAATAAAATAGATGGATCTTTAAAAAAATAAAAAATAAAAAAAATAAAAAAATAAATAAATAAATAAAATTTGTATATGGCCAAATCACTATCAACAATATCTAGTGAGTAGAGAGGATGATTGTGACAGTTGGTAGCTTTTAGTGGATCCCAGAAAAGATCATGTTCTTAGAGCTAATCCATTCCTGTGCATGTAAACCCAGTGTGGGTGGGATCTCTTGACTGGATCATTTCTGTTGGGGGCCTTTGATTGGATTGCGTGACCCAGGGTGGGTCTTGGTCCTCTTGCTAGAGTCCTTTATAAATGGAGGACTGAAAACAGAGACACACCAAAAAAAAGTGAGGAAACAGAGAAACCAGAGAGTCTGAGAGAGTTCTGAAGGCTGGAGGCTGGAATCAGCAGAGCACAGAGGCCTGGAAGGAGGTCCCCGAGAGGCTGAGAGAGAGGCCTGGAGGAGAGGGGAGAGATGAGCTGCATGCCTGATGGTCCACAGCCGAGCTCAGGGAGAAAGTGAGCCTTCAGGAATCCAGAGACCCAGACCGACAGAACCGCCATGTCTTGCCACGTGGCAGGAGTCCAGGATCGCCAGCAGCTGGCCTTCGGTGAGACAGCATCTCTGATGATGCCTTGATCTGGACATTTTCACGGCCCCAGGACTGTAAGCTTTTAACCTAATAAATTCCTTTTATGAAAGCCAACACGTTTCTAGTACATTGCTCCTAGCAGCTTTTAGAAAACTAAAGCAATGATCAAGCTGGGTAACACTGATTTGGGTCAACAACTAAAAAATAACGAATGCAACTGCACAAGAGAAAATCCACAACTATTTTGACTAGTTATGTTATTTTTGAAAAGTGTTTCTAGCTTCTCAAGGTAACTACTTTCAATTATAGGTCTTGTTTATCTGTTATAAGGAGCTTATTAAAATACAGTTTTGGTCCATTTTTCATACTGACTTGCACTTGGTTAATGTTGTTTGACATTCTTAGATCCACATCTATTATGTGATTGTGGGGTGCACAGATGTATGGCCCTGATCCTCGTCCATAAGGCCAACCTAACGTGGTTGAGGCGACAGATATACAGACAGTCCTGTGTGAAAAAGAGGTATCTATGTAAGATAAAGAAGCAGTACAGAGGAGGTTCTGTCTGTGAGGGGTAGGGATTTGTTACAATGTAGGCAAAACCTGCTCAGGGTTGAAGGATAAATGATGATTAGAAGTTCACCAAGTGGAGGAGGGAAGGGACTCCAAGAGTCATTCCAAGCCAAGGGAACAGAAGGTACAGAGACGAAAACAGCAAGGTACATTTGGGGACTCTCAAGTTGCTCAATACTGTCATTGTGTCAAGTTCAAAATGGGGCAGGGAGGAGGAAATGAGGCTGGAGACCAGGCAGGGGCCAGTGAGGGAAAGGCCATGTACGTACCATTTTAGGAGCTTGGACTTTATCTTGTAGGAGCCATGGAGAGGTTTTGTGGGTAGGATTTCTCATCCAACCAGACTGTAAACTCCCACATCCAATTAGCCACATAGGCTTGCACACACACACACACACACACACACCTTTTTTTTCCAGATAGCCTCAGACCCATCCCTTTCCTTCCATTGTAACGTCCACCTCCTTAGTTAAGGCCTTCATCACCTCACAAACTCCTGACTGGTCCCTGGGCTCAAGTTCACCTCTTACTACTGACAATTGGTTTTGCACAAGATTATCAGAACAACCTTCCTTCCATCCAGTCTCACCCTTGTTCGAAAACCTTCAGCGGTTCTCTATGCTTTGAGAGATAAGACCCTCATTCCCCTCTTTTCAGCTTCTCATTTCAAGCTCTTGCACAATCTGGCCGTAACCCTCCTGTCCCTCCTTAACACCTCTCACTGCTAACAGTGCCAGGACACATCTCCCTTAGTCCCTCCTCTGTGCCTTTGTTTTTATGGTGGCTTTCCCCTGGAACACTACTCCATTATAGCCTTTTTTGGGTTTATTTCAGCTATTATTATATATGGGAGCCCACTTGTATCCCTGCCTGATCACCTCCTCACTCTCCTGCCCTGGAAGGAACCACCATCCTGGTTATATTCTTTTTTTTTTTTTTTTTAATTTTTTTTTTATTTGTAAAATGATATATAAATACATATGCATATATGTGCATTTGTTTACATAAATGTTATTATATATTGGTTATATTCTTTTACTCTACATGCATGAATCCATGAATAATGTATAGTATTGTTTTGGGGAAAATTTAAATCTACATAAATGGTATTATACCTTACGTCTTAATTAGATTTTCAGTATCATTTTGTTTTTAAGCTTTATCCTTGTTGGCATAAATGAATATAGTCTTTTCAATTGCTGAATTGCATCTCAATGTAGAAATACATCATACATTATTCACCCATTACTCTATTGGTGGGCATTTCGGTTGTTTCCGATTTGGGGCTACTACAAGCAACGTTGCAATGAGTATCCTTAGCCTGTCTCTTTGTCCTATACACATTTTACTAATCTTTCAAGATCCCCCTCTCATCGCAGCTCTTCCTTGAAAGCCTTTCCTGAACCCTCAGCCGGCAGCAGTTTCTGTCCTCAGAACTCGACACTAGCTTGAGCATCATGAGTCTCCAGTAACCATTCATGGAGCCTGGCACACAAGCAAGGTGTTTAAGAAGCATTTGCAAAATGAATGAATGAATGAATGAACGAATGGTGCACCAGCCCCCAGCTGACGGCTCTGTTCCTTTTTAGTGGACTTTGGCGCCTCAGGCCGCATTTCCTCCTCTGACGGCCGCGGTCCTTCTCGGCCGCATTCCTCCGGGCCAGCCGGGGGGCGTGTGGACGGGGCTGTGTGGAGACAAGGTCGGTCTCGGTGGATGAGGTCTGCCTCTCCGCAAGTTCAAGCTCCCGGCAGCCCCAGCGCTTGAGGTTCAGAGTCCTCACACCCACCCGCCGCCTCAGAGGCACGGCCCAGCGAGGCGCCCCAGCGCCAGCCGAGCTCAGCCCGCCGCGGCCCGCGGAGGGAGGGCGCCGCGGAGGGGGCGGCGGCGCGGGGGAGGCCGGCGGCGCGGCCTCGTAGCGGATCCCTCCGCGCGCGGCGCGGGCCGGCGCTTCTTCCTGCGGGAAACCCCTGGGTGCCGAGGGCGGCGGGCCGAGGCCGCGGGCGCACGGGGCGGGGCTTTGCGGAGGGAGGAGGCGGCCGAGGCGGAAGGACACACGAGGCAGCCTCGCAGCGCAGCCGAGAAAGTTTCAGCCAAACTTCGGGCGGCGGCTCAGGCGGCGGCCGGGGAGCGGCGGAGTCGGGGCGTTCCAGTTCGAGTTCCGGGGCGCAGCGCGAGACCGGGAGCCGCCGAAGCCGGACGAAGGAAGGTGAAAGTGGGGGCCCCTCTGTCGGGACCCCCTCCCCATGTGGAGCTGCCCAGGCGGCGGCGGCGGCGGCCGAGAAGATGCCCACCCTGCGCCCCGCTGCGCTGTGGGCGCTGCTGGCGCTCTGGCTGTGCCGCCCGGCGCCCGCGCGTGGTGAGTACCGCGCCGAGGGGCGCTGTCCCCTGCGCGCGGGGCCGCGCAGCGCCGCCCCCACGCGGGTCG
>JAQZBX010065688.1:0-16246 GCA_029593785.1 Cabassous unicinctus
GAGGTGTGGGAGGTGGGGTGCATGGGAATCCCTATATTTTTTATGTAACATTTATGTAATCTAAGTATCTTTTTAAAAAATTATTAAAAAACACAATTTTACTCTTCAAAATAATTAATTTTGAAGTAGTTATGATTAACAACATTGTTAAAAAGAAGGGAGAGAATCAAAAAGACATAAGAAAAATATGTCGAAAGCACTGGGAAATATATTAAGACACATGCTTGTAAATTGTTAGAAAAAAATCAAATTAGAATGGATAAAGCCATTTTGATTTGAAAAGCCTTTTGATTTGAAAAAGCCATTTCAAAAAGGCTACTAAAAATTTATGTTTATTCTTAATTCATCATTATTATGCCTCTAATTCTTGATACCATATATTTTCACTTCCTTGTGAAAAATACAGTCCTCTTGGTCATGTCCACAAGGGCTTGCCTCACCTGTTGGTTCCATAGGCTGTAAATGAAGGGGTTCAGCATTAGGGCTACTGACATATTTAGGACAGCTTCTCCTTTCCTGAGAGACACCCTGTCTTCTGGTGAGAGTTTAATGTACATGAAAATGCAGCTGCCATAAGAGATGGATATGAGAACCATGTGGGAAGAACACATGGAAAAGACCTTTGTCCTCTGACTAGTAGAAGGAACCCTCAAAATTGTTCTGATGATGTATATGTAGGACAGGATTACCAATGCCAAAGTTAACATTAGAGTAAACACAGCATAGGAAAAACCCATTATCTCAGGGAATTTCATGTCTAAAGAAGAAAGTGGCAGCAAGGGAAAATAATCACAGGTAAAATGGTCAATAATATTAGAACTTCAGCAAACAAGCTTTAAGAGCAACATGAGTGGCATGAGTATGAATAAGAATGAAGTCAGCCTTGAAGAGAAGACAAGTAAAGTAAAGACTACAACTCATGACTGTCACATAATACGGGGGTTTGCAGAAGGCAATATAACACTCATAAGTCATGGCCGTCAGAAGGTAAAATTCAGAGTCCCCCTAGAGAGTGAAAAATAATAACTGAATCATGTAATCATTAAAGGAAATGGTTTTATCCCCTGTTATAATGGTGCCCAGGAATTTGAGTATGCTGATAGTTGTGAAGGAAACTTCTAATAAGGAGAAATTTCTGAGGAAGAAATACATGGGAGTCTGGAGGTAGGCATCCACCTGAGTAAGGGTGATAATGGTCAGGTTCTCAGTGATGCTGAGCAGTAAGGGAAATCACAACTTGAAGCTCTGGGCCATCTGAAAATCCTAGCAGGATAAACTCTCTTACTTGCATGTAGTTTCTCATTTCTCAGTTGCTTGTTTGCATTACTCCTGCTATGTTTATGGAAGACAGCACAAAGATGAAAGATGAGTGGATTAACAAATTTCTTGCTAGTCAATATGGTCTAATGCAGAAGCTTGCATCATAAGACATGGCAGTTAAAAAAAAAAATCCAGACACGCTCACATAGATAAAGAAAAGCAATTGAACTAAATAATTGTTATAAAAATATTTTGACTTTACTAATGATTGCTCCACAAATCGGGGGATTGAAACTGGTGAAAGTAATTTATAAGAAGTAGCAATTCTGGAGGAAGTAATACATAGGAGTCTTTAGACAAGAGTCCATCCTGTTGAATATGATTATTATCAGATTTCCAGAGCTCTTAATATATAAGCCATAAATATAAAGATAAACATCACAACCAAAAGTTCTGGGTTGTCTGATAAGCTCAATGGTACAAACTCTGTAATCATGGTATGGTTTCTCATGCTGATTTTTTTTTTCTCTTTCAGCAAAATCTAAGGATGAAAAGCAAAAGAAAAATAATAATTGGATGGTAAGGAATTAGAGATTTGAATATTGGTATTAATAACACCAGTGAAATGAAACAATGACTCGTTAATCCTTTATGAATTTTTCTAATATTTCTCACTCCTATTAAAGCAGAAAAATTTCACACATTCTTTATTGAAAGGGAAACACGTATCCATAGATCTAATATTAAGGTCATCATATCGGTGACTGTACATATAAATTTGCCAAATAACCTAATTTACTACATTTGCAACCATCTTTGAATTATAGGCTTACACACAAATATATATGAATTATGTCTGTAGTTTATGTATTAAGACATTGTTTTCCAGTTTCCAAGATTGTGTGTTTATAAGACTGAAATATCTAATTTTTGGTATTAATTCTGGTGCACTTAAGAAACTTTATTATCATATAGGTGTTTCAAATTGATTAAGTAGGACTTTAAATTTGGTTTGGGTGGCTGTCTGGTATGCCACAGATGGGGAACTAGAAGCAATAATGCATGAAATATAGCTTATTCATTACAGCTCTGGAGAGGGAGAGCGGCACCAAGAGCGGACATGGGAAGCAGGTGGGGACCACATAAGCAGGTGAAGAGGGTCCCATGGGCTTGTGCTTTCCTTTATTGTCGTCAAGGGTGGCAGTTAGTAGGTTTCCCATGGGAGTCAAGGATCAGGTAGTTTAAAGCAGTGAAAGGGGAAAGGGATTAGGGGTTGGAGGTTGGGGAGGATGGGCAGCTTATTATTTGGGACCAGCTGTGGGTCCTAAGGAAGTGTGTGCGTGGAGTGGGGCATGTGGGTGATAATATTTGTGTGAGTTAACTGTTGTACACTGAGGCCTGGGCATAGAAGTGGGTTAACACCTAGAGCAGAGGCCTAGATGCTCTGGTAAAATGGATGCTAACAAAATGCAACAAAATGTGATGGAGGCTCGGGACACAGGGCTTTGCTGGAAATTGAGGAACTTTGTAGCAGCCGTCATTATACTTTTGTAGCTATCATTACGATAATGGTATCATTATTTTCTTAATATATTTCTTTTTAATTATAATTAATAGAAATCACAGAATTATAGGACAAGAATGATTTAATGTCTTTATTTGTGGGAAAGGAACAGAGGGTAGAGATGAATCAATATTCACATAAATAGAGCAAAATTATTAATATCTTTCTACAACATACTGATTCATTTATGTCAATTTTTTTTCTTATTTGAATTAGCAATTATTGCATTTATGAATTTTTTACTATACTCACTTTTTTCTTTTTACTCATCAACTTGTCTGAGGACAAGAAGGAACTAATAAAGTAGTTTCTGATGTGAAAATATAATTTAGTCTCTTTTCTAAAAGACTAAATGATTAGAAAAAAGAAAAATTTCTCTAGGATTTAGTTTCTACAAACTAGATATTGCTAAAAATGTAGGCGCTATAATTTTTTTTTCCTCTAGTTTCCCCAACAAGAATTATGGCTGTTTTATAAGTTCTCAATAGTATTTGTATTATTCTCTTTCTATAGCATGAATTGGGCAAGTCAGAAGGCCTTGAGGAATGGAAATGTAGAAAGATGCCCTTCACTATCTAGACTCAACAGTGAGTCTTACTGACAGGCAATAATTAGCAAAGCTGGCATTATGCCCTTTTTGTCTTTCTTGTTTCTTTTAATTTTAGCAGCATTAGCCAACCTCTTCCTTTAGCATTTCTTGTCTTTATATATCAGCAAAATCTGGCAGATCAATAAGCAGAACTTGTTTTTGTGTTTTTAACCAAGGCCGAGACATATTACATTTAAAAATTAATAAAAATAAATATTTTAAGTGATAATTTTGGGATTAGTTTCAACAAAATAAACAAATATGCTTATTATCAAATATGATACACACTCATTGTCTTATGTGTCTGATGATTCCAGTTAGAAATATAACCTTTGATTTTTCTTAATTTACTTTAAAAAATGAGATGCAAGGCAATGCATTCATACTATAAATCACGAGGCTCCTTTTGTCATTAATACACTTCTGCCTCTATCATATAAAAGCCTCTCACATAGAAAAGACAGAGAATACATTTTATCTAAGTTTCCTAACATCCTCCTTTAGAAATAGAATATCTCTCTTTTACCTTTTCTCATAAAGATAAAAATTGTTCAGAACCTGAGCACCAATAATAAGCTCCTTATTTTTTTATTTTTAAACAGTTTATTGAAGTATATCATTTATACATGAACATACACAAACTATAAGTGTTCAGTAAACATTGTGATCTTACAAAACAAACATGCATAACATCATACAGGGCTCCCACACATCCCCTCCCCCACCCAAACATACTGTATTGCTGTGAAACATTTGTTAACAAATCATGAAAGAGCATCGTCAAAATATTACTACTAACTATTGTCTGAATCTTCCTCCCCTGTACATTTTTTTAATGGACACAGAAACAGCCAAAATTGGGGGAGGGGGGTAAAAATGGATAAGCTACTTATTTTAATTCAGCGAGTTTTTAAAGTAAATTTCCATGGATTGCTGCTTTGAGAGTAAGAAACTAGAAGCTAAAAAAATTCAAAGCTTTCTTTGATAAAATGTAGATTCAATAGTACACAAATATGAAGCAATTTTGCCTTCTCAGGTCACTGAATAAATTGTCCAGAGGCTGGAGCCAAGAAAGGAAAGGTACAAACAGAGATAAATTCAAAAGATGTGAGTGATGTCATACCTACACTTTTCTGGAAAACTAAGCTATGTAAGAAGATAAAAGGAGAAGTGTACCAATCAACTTATGCCATCAGTTGGTTTCCTTTTGACTGTTCATTTCCCTAGCATGCACGTGGTACTCAGTTTACACTCAGGAGATAATTTATTCTCAATTCCTCTGGCGATGGTTAAATCCAGGGATAAACTACACCACAGGATCACTTCTTTGAGGATAGTACACATATTTTATTCATTTATACATTTCAACCTGCACAAAACACAATGAATGAATAAATAAAACCTTTTAATATCTTTAAAATCAGAAAAGTACTTGAAACTCTAGTTTTTAAAGTTTTTTTTTTTCAATTTTAAATATAATGTATGCTTAATGTTATAAGAATCAAGTGTCACAGTAGTATGAAGTGACAAATGGAATGACCCTTACTTTTCCACCCTATTCTGCATTATCAATCCAATCTTCAAATCAACTAATATTGAGCATTTATCATATGTTCTACCAGATATTTTTTTATGTATTCACATACTTGGCGATTTTTTTTTCTTTAACACTAATGAGATTATACCACATAAAATTTTCTGCAATTTTCTTTTTTTCAGTTAATATGCAATGGATATTCTCTTTTGCCAAGTTATCTAGATATAACTCATTCTTTTGTAACAATTTCAAAATACATCAGAGGAGACTTGTATATAACTGAGAAATTAACATGTTGATTAAGAGTTAAGAAATTCATTACAATGCTATAATGAATCCCTATGCATTCATTTGTATATATACAAGTATTGGTATAATATCCATCCTACCAAAAAAACCGAGTCCTTTTTGTCACATTCTAATCACCACGGAATGATATCAGTCATTTAAAAAGTGTGCATTCAAAGAGACAATTATATTACAATTGATTTAATGATAAAGGCCCTATAACTCAGTGATCAGTTTTGAAGTTAAAGAGAGTAAATATCTTTGTACACCTGCAAACTTTTTTTAGCCTTTCAGAACATCAGTTTCCCCACGTGCAACATAAGAAAACTAATTGTCTAACTCATAGGCTGTTGTAAAGATTAAATGCAATATTATGTAAAAGTAATTAGCATATTAATTAGTATAGTAAGTGCTTAATATATTACAGATATCTCTTTTTATATGGTCATATTATCCATTTAATATTGCAATTAACCATCTCTTTAATTTTTGTATTTCTTATACATGAATAACCTCTGTTTTTTTCCCCTGGGTTGTCTTCTTGTTTATTAGTAGTTGACAATCTTGTTTTAGAAATATATACACTTGGTGTGTCTTATCTGTTGCAACATGTTTCAGAGCCTATCCTTATCGTTTACTATTTTTACAGTGTGGTTTATCAAAATGTTTTTACAATCTATTTTTAATTCTTGGTAGCCTGTTCTCTTTAGAAAGGCCTTCCCAGCATAACTCGTAGTTATATAAATATTAGCCTTAATTTATATCTTTAAGGTTTTTCTTTTTACATTTAGTACCTTCTTTTAACTCATCCTAAATGTATTATTATTTATTTGAGATATGGATTGAATTTCGTTGCATTCTCAAAGTGAAACCATGGGCAGCCAAAACCAATTTGTAGGAATGTCCTCTTTTCTTGGAACCTTATCTTTCCTGAGTTTGTTTTACAAGCAATCAAACTGTCCACAGGTTATTAACCAGAATATGGGCAGAAACATGAATTCTTATCCCTAGATAACCCCTCAGACACTAAGAACTCGCCCTTTTTGGAAAAAAAGATCATGAGCTGAGCTGACATCAAAAACAAACAAAAGGTGAGGGGTCCTTCAATATGGAAGATCCGATCTGCCAGAATAATTCTACAATATATGAATAATTCTATAAACAACCAATCAGAATATGCTAATCCGAATCCCCATCACTGTCCCCACCTTCCTCGTTCTCATCCCATAAAACTCCAATTCTCAGATCTAGGAGACAGATTTGAGCTTAATGCCTCTCTCCTTAAGGTCAACCTCGTATCTAAACTCTTTCTTTTCTCAAAATGCTGGTGTCATTGTATTGGATTCTATGCACACTGGGGACTGAGCTCATGGCTCCATAACAAATGAGTTACCAATTATCCTAACATCCTTAGTCCAGAGACAAATTATGAGTTTGGGCAGTAAGTTACCAAGAGCACCAATGATGCGTAATCCTCTGTTAGTAATATTTCTGGTCTAGAATTCTCTCCAAACAGGTCCAGCTGCAATCTTTCAGATGGAAACAGAGCTGAGTCTACTGAAATACAACCTTGATCTAAGAAACTAATATCCAAGGGATTATCTTCACCTCAATATGAAGACAAAATCAAATCAAACTTAGAAACACCTTTCCTGAACTCAGAAATATTTTAACTCATATGGCATCCAGAAGGATGCATTACAAAAGGAAATATATCCCTTCATTTTTCAAAAAGGAAAACATGGCTTATCACTTCCCTCAATATAAATTATCCAATCATAATAGGCAAAGACTCTCTTAAGATTTGATGTCCTCTTACCTTTTCAGACTTATTTCATAGCATCCTCCCTTCACAATACTTTGCTGTTTACTTTTTGCTTATTTTTACATGTTTGTTTGAGGTGTTTTAAAATAAGTTTCTTTAAAATAACATTTTCTTTTCACCCCCAGTAATTCACATATGCCTTCAGCCAAGTAAAGGTAGTTTCTTAAGTATCTCCTTTCACTTTTACTCACCTTTCACTACTATAATTGTATTTACTCTAAAGAATTCTTCCCTGAAACTCTGATTATCTCAAACTTACATGTTTCTAGAATGCTAGTGCTGTTTCTTTGTAGTACTAATTATATTTTGAGAAATAATCAGGAGTCATCCTTTCTGAAATGTAAGTATCCACAAGGTTATGTGATAAATGTGGTTATTGAAATTTAAATATGAATTTATTAAATTAAATTAAATAAGAAAAAAATAAGTTCTCAATCACACTAGCCACATCTCAAGTCTGCAATAGCTCCACATGGCTATTGACTACTGTATCAGACCGCACACAATATAGAACATTTCCGTTGTCACAGAACATAGTCTTGGTAAGTTCGAGGAAGCAGATATTTCTCCTTTTCATTGCTCTTCAGGAACTAGACTAGTGCATGGCATCTTTTCCATAATTTTTTGCTCTGACTTAATTACATCTTTCAGCACTGCTAGTAATTAATAAGCTTTTTCAAACATACAGGTGCACATATACACACATACTCACACATTCCTTTAATGTTCCATATAAAATCTTGTCATCTTTGAAATATTATCTCTGAAGCACCAAGATCAGGCTCTCTGTCTTCCCTGTTCTCCCAAAACTTTGCATTGTATCTTATTCCTTGAAATTATTTGTACATGAAATTTATTGCAATGCCTGTTTTAACCTTGAGGAAATGGGCCTTGGCTAATTCAACAAATGGTTTTGGAAAAACTGGATGTCCATATGCAGAAGAATGAAGGGGGATTCTCTACCCCATACTATATACAAAAATCACCTCGAAATGAATCAAATATAAGAGCCAGAGTTATAAAACTCCTAGGAAAAAACATAGGGAAACTTCATCAGTAGTGTGAGGCAGCGGTTTTTTTCAGACTTAGACACAAAGCACAAGTAACAAAATAAAAAATGTATAAATGGGACCTCATGAAAATTTAAAAAATGTGTGCATAATAGGACTTTATCATGAAACTGAAAAACACAAAGTACTTAATGGGAGAAAATATTTGGAAATTGTGTATTCGATAAGAGTTGGATAGACAATTCTCCAAAGAATATTAACAAATAGCCAAAAAGCTATTAAGAAAAGGCAAATCAAAATCACAATGACATACAATTTCACACCCACTAGCATGGCTACTATTTTTTTCCTTTTTTATTATTTCTTTTTAAAGGAGTTTTAGATTATATCCTTTCCCTCTACCACACTTTCCCACATTAACAACATCTTTCATTAGTGTGATACATTTGTTGCAATTTATGAACACATATTGAAGCATTGTTACTAACTATGGTCTAGAGTTTACATTATATTTAGAGTTTGTACTGTACAATTTAATAGGCTTTGATAAAATGTATAATAGATTGTATCCATCATTGCAACATCAGGCAGAATGATACCAATGTCACAAAAATGCTTCATGTTACACCTATTCATCCCTCTTCCTCCCCTAAGACCCTCTGGTGGCCACTGCCTTTATATCAAAGTTACAAGATCTTGCATTGTGAGAATAATAATATGTCTACTTTAGTCCATAGTTGCGTTTCCCCCTTATGTTTACTCATTGTTCACTCTTGATTATTTGGGGATGGTGATACCCACTCTGTTTCTGATTGAGAGGGGACTTAGATCCCATGGGGCAGATGGATGGAGCTGTCTTCCTTGCAGTGGTAGATACTCTCTGTTTTTTTTGAAATGGGCATTTTCCATCATCATCCTTTTGTTAGTTGTCCTAGGTGAGTCCAAAGAACATGAGAGTAAGTGTGGCAACTCTGCTGAGATTCATGGCTCAACTGACATATGAACAGACTGAAGATTTAAGTCTCTGGGACATATATTTAATGAGTATAGTGTTAATTATAAGTTCAAATAAAAGGGGCAGAAGAGCCATGTGTAGGGAAATTATAAATGAGTCTAACTCTGTTACATTGGGGATCATATATCCCAAAGTAAGGCCCACTGTCAGGGTGCCAAATTCCTGACATTGTCTGCACAGCCTATAGTGTGTAGATGCCTCTAGAGCCCTCAGGAGCTCTGTTGTTTGAGGCACTGTTTCTGGGCAGTCAATGAGATCCTGCTGAGACATGTATAAGCATAACCTCTGGAAAGATCTCCCAACTCACCTAGAAATCTCTTAACCATAAAAACTCATTTGTATTTACCATTTCTCCCTTTAGTCAAGATCTTTTTTGAAATGCATCACTAATTGGTGCTTGGTAATACTCCTCAGTGCCAGGGAAGCTCATCCCCAGGAGTCATGTCCCATGCTGGGTGGAAGGTAGTGTGTTTGTATGGTGATTTTGGCTTAGAGAGAGGCCACATTTGAAAAAAAGGAGGCTTTGAGGAGGTAACTCTTAGGCAATATATCATACCAGGCCAAGTTTCAGTTTCACAAGAATAAGGTTCATAAATCCAACCATCAATATTAAGGGCACGGTGTACTGGTCTGACCTCCTTCACTAGGCACTGCCCATTTACTCAAGGGATTCTTGCTGTTCTTTTAGACAATGTAGCAGGTTTGCTAGGTTGAGCATTCAATATTCTTTTGGTTATTGTATGGGTCTCCAACCACCAAGGCAGTGTCCTATGACCACTTGAACATATTCATTTGCCATAGAGGCATGTCCCAGGTACACACCTACCCACATATCCCCCTATCACAGCTCCAGTGTCTTCTTTTTTCTCACTTTATTTTGAGAAGCTTTAGGTTACAGAAAAATCACATAGAAAATACAGGGGATACACATACGCCACACTCCCTGCCCCACACACTTACTCCTCTAACAATAACATCCAACATGAGTATGGTACATTTGTTACAGTCGATGAATAAATATTGATGCATGGCTCCTAACCATGGTCAGTCGTTTACATTTTGGTTTATCTTTTGCACCATATACTTTTATAGGTTCTGACAAAATGTATAATGGCTTTATACATCATTGCAAGATCATGCAGAACAACTCCAATGCCCCAAAGATGCCCAATGTTCCACCCATTCTTCCTTTCCCCTCCCCCTGAAATCTATGGTGACCACAAAGTTTCAATTTTAAAGAATAAGATTCATAGTTACGTGCATTAATATTAAAGGCTTGACATTCTGGTCTGCTTTCTTTTTTTAGGCACTGCCTACCTCCTGGAGATGTTCTTGATACTCTGAGAACACAGCAGGACTCCTGAGGATGAGAGTTTAACATTTTCTTGCTTATTTTATGGATCTCCACCCACTGATACAACACACTATGACAAGATGAACACATTCATATTCCACAGAAGCATGCCTCAGGTGCTCCATTTCCCACATATTCCCCCACCACCAATGCCCTTCACCAGTGACCCTCCACTGCCATATTTGACAAAAAAAAAGCATTCTCATCATTCTAATTTCAACCACAGACCTACAAATCCCCAGAGTTCACCTATCCTTCCTCCAGTCCTCCCCTCAGTTCCATGGATAGTCCATCCCAACCCCCCAACCTGCTCACCCTCATGTTCCAGCACCGTTGACCCCACTCATGTCACTACACCACTGTATTAGTCAGCCAGAAGGGGTGCTGATTCATAGTACTAGAAATCTTTTGGCTTTTATAAAGGGTATTTGGGGTAAAACCTTACAGTTTAAAGGGCCTAAAGAGTTCAACTCAAGGTCAGCTCCTCACCAAAGTCTTTTGCAACATGTTGAAATAAGATGGTGGGTGACATCTGTGAGCGTTCAGCTTTCTTCTCTCCTCTTAAAGCTCCATGGGCCCAGCTTCTTCTGATCTCAGCTGTAGGCTGGAGGGCTCATTTCTTTCCAGGACTCCTCAACTACTCAAGCTCTCATCTTTTTATCTGCCATCTATCAGGCAAATGGCTCATTTCTCTTCCCAGGGCCTTTGCTGTGTCTATGGAGCTGTCTCTCTTTCTCTGTGTATTTCCTTCTATATTCTTGATTGAGTGTCCATTTATATAGCCCACCAAGGGGATAGGAATTCAACTCTGTGTGCCCTGTGTTTAAATCAAAACCCTAATCTTGGTTTAATCAAGTAAACATAAAGCCCTTGGATTTAAATCAATCAAAGGGTGCCATGCCCAGAAGAACAAACCAGTTTACAAACATAATCTATATATCTTTTTGGAATTCATAAATAATATCACACTGCCACAATCACTATCACTCCCCTCCATTGCCAAACTATCTCCTTCCACCTAATCATGGGTTTTGACTCTTTTGAGTATAGGTTCACCCCACCCTACTCCCTTTCTGTCACCTGATAAACTATCTTCCAGAATCTAGCTCTGTGAGTCTGCTCAGTAGGCTTAGGTCATATCAGTGAGGTCATGAAATATTTGCCCTTTAGTAACTGGCTTACTTCACTCAACATAAGGTCTTCTAGACTCATCTATGTTGTTGTCTGTGTTAGTACATCATTCCTTCTTATAGCTGAGTAATATTACATTGTATGTATATACAACATTTTGCTTATCCACTCATCTGTTGATGGATACTTGTGTTGCTTCCAAATTTTGGCAATACTGAATAATGCCACTATGCACATTGGTTTGCATATATATGTTTGTGTCCCTGCTTTCAACTCTTCTGGGTATATACCCAGCAATAGGATTGCTGGATCATACGGCAGTTCTATAGTTAGCTGCCTATAGAATGGCTGTAACATTCTATGTCCTACATTCCCACCAGCAGTGGATAAGTGTTCCCATTCCTCCACATCCTCTCCAACACTTGTAGTTCTCTGTTTATTTATTATCTGTCAGTCTAATAGGTGTAAGGTGATAACTCATTGTAGTTTTGATTTGTGTTTCCCTAATACCTAGTGATGCTGAGCATCTTTTCATGTGCTTTTTTGCCATTTGTATTTCTTCTTTAGAAAAAATGTCTATTCAAATCTCTTGACCAATTATAAAATGAATTGTTTGTCTTTTTATTTAAAAGATGAAGGATTTTGTTATATATGATGGACATTAGGCCCTTATTGGATAAGAGGTTCCCAAATATTTTTTTCCATTAAATAAGCTGCCTTTTCACTTTCTTGACAAATTCCTTTGAAGTGAATTTTTTTTTAATTTTGAGGAGGTCCTATTTACCTGTTTTTTTTTTCAATTACTCATGCTTTGGGTGTAAAGTTTATGAAACCATTTCTTTCTACAAGATCTTGTAGATGCTTTCTTCCATTATCTTCTAGGAGTTTTATGCTATTGGTTCTTATATTTAGGTCTTTGACCCATATTGAGTTAATTTTTGTATGGGGCATAAGATGGTGATTCTCTCTCATTCTTTTGGATATGTATATCAAGTTCTCCCATCACCATTTGTTGAAAATGGCATTCTGTCCTAGTTGAGTAGGCTTGGTGGCCTTTCAACTGGAAGAAAATTTGGTGGTCCCTCAGAAATTTTAGTACAGAAATACCATAGGACATGGCAATCCCATTTCTAGGTATATATGCAAATAATTGAAAGCAGGGATTCAAGCTGGTACTTGTACAATAATATTCATAGCAGTATTATTCACAAATGCCAAAAGATGGAAGCAACCAAGTGTCCATTAACCAATGAATAGAAAAATAAAATGAGGTATATATACCAATGAATTTCTGATATATGCAACAGCATAGAAAATCTGAAGATTCATGTTGTTGAGCAAAATAACCCAAAAAGACACATTTTATAGTTTGATCTCACTGATATGAAGTAATTAGATTAAGCAAATTTATAGAATCAGAAACTAGAGTACAATTTACCAGAGGCCAGGGAGGGGTAGGGAATGAAGAGTTAATGCTTAAATTATACATAATTCGTATTTGGTTTGATAGAAAAGTGTTGGTAATGGATAGTAGTGATGGTAGCACAATATAGTAAAAGAAATTAAAAGCACTGAATTACATATTAGAATGTGATTATAAGGGGGAAATTTTAAGTTGAATATATGTTACTAGAATATTTTTTTAAAGGCTAAAAACCTAAGACTATGCAACACAAACATTGAATCATATTGTAAATGATGAATTATAATTAATAGTATATTTAAAAGATGTTCTTTCATGAATTGTAACACATGTACCACACTAATGCAAGGTGTTAGCAGTAGGGTTTTATATGGGAACTCTATATTTTATGCAGGATTTGTTTTGTAAACCTACTACTTCTCTAATAAAAAAAATAATAATAAGACTTGAAAATGTGGATGGTTCTACACAGGAATGGAAAAAGAGAAGGGCCCAAGAAGAATCACTTTTTACAGCTTCCTTTTACTTATCTCCAGATCTACCAATATTCAACAATTCCCCTCAGTTTGTTCTCAAAAATATCTCTGGAGCCAACTCCCTGAGCTACAGATTCACTGTCACCATTGCATCTTTTACTCAGAAAACTGAAAGCGTAAGACCTCTAACTTGTCTTCTGACTCCAAACATCTGAAAATCCATCCTTAACATATTTTATAAGAGAATAGTTACAAAATAAAATTCTATTACATATATTCTTAGAGTAAAAAAGAAAACCACATACGAACCATTTTCTCAACATCACCAGCAATCAATATCTCTATACTTCACTCCAGATAAATGAAAAGATTTTTTTAGCGATTGGGCCATTGACTTTTTATTTAAATAAACAAACCAGTTGGTGAGACTTATTTTCACTAAATTATTAGTACTCTAAACCTACCAGATTAAATCCTAGCACATTTCAGGACTTATGAGCTTATTATGCTTGAGGTGTGACTGGTTTTCTTGCCTTGTTATATATTATTCCAGCTGAGGCAACTTTGTCCCCCAGCTGAGGCATCTAAGATCACCCAGTGAACTCTGGGCTAGGAGTAAATCAAGAATCACTTTATACATACTGTCTCATTTCATTTTCAATATACTTTATCAATTTACTTAATAGATTGGTAAACTTCACAGCAGAGAGTTTGAGAAACTTGACCAGGCTCATATGTAAGTCTTAATTTAAAATTTGGTTGGTGGGATCCAAATACTTGTGAGTGACACTTGACCTACCTCCAAATGTCCCAGAGATTGTGCATGTTCTTATACTCATGTGTATAATATCCTTTTACTGCTTCTTTCTTATATATCACAAATGTCATAAGAATTATATTTTTGAACTGCATTCCTGACTCATCAAAATAGTTCAGTGTTTGTTAATGTGCTCACAGGATTTGGTATAAAGCTCCATCCTAAGATGAATTACACTATTAAATCATTGTTGGATTACTTCTTTGTCTGTCCCACTGGATGCTGTGTCATCCTACTGAGGGCAAAAGTCATGTCTAATGTAGTGCCTGGGTAGACCTATAATAAATGGATGCTCAACTAAATAATTAACTGATTACCCTTACATTGAGCCACATAAAATTTCAAAAGTTATGTTAATATATAATTAAATGAGTTTTTCTTTGTTTGTTGTTCCTACAGGGAGAAGATTACTGTGTCTTGGGGGGTAAATGAAATTTAAACTTTTGGTTGAAATGTGAGATGAGTGTTTGTTCTATAACACAGCAATGAGTCTTAATTATAAAAAGAAGTAGAAAAGAGATATTTGTTTAAAGTGTTATGAGAAAGTTTACTAATAAAAGCCTAGATTGAGTAAACTTAATGAAAAGAGGTAACGTTTTTACTTTTTATTCAAGGTTTCAAATTTAATTTGGTGACTATCCTTGAAGGCTTGCATCACTTGCTGGTTCATAAGAGTATAAATGAAAGGGTTTAAGGAATGGGCATCAGAGACAAAAGTAACAGCTACTCCTTTGGACAAGGTCACTCTTTCCCTTGCTGATGTCTTCATGTAAATGAAAACACAGCTACCATTAGTAAGGAAGACAACAATCATGTGGGAAGAACAAGTAGAAACGGCCTTTGTTCTTTTCTGAGCTGAAGGGATTTTAAGAATGGTTTTGATAATATAACTGAGGGAAAGAATCACTAATAGCAGCGTGACCACAAGTATTACAACTGCTGAAGCAAATGAAATCAATTGTAACAAATGAGTGCCTGTGCAAGAAATCTGCAGGACAGGTGAAGCATCACACATGAAATGATCAATGACTCTGGAAGCACAGAATTCCAGTTTCAGTCCCATGACCAACGGTGGAAAGCTGATCAGAAAGCCAGCTGTCCATGAGCTGAGTACCTGTTGGTAGCACATTTTGCTGCTCATTATGATCAGGTCATATAGGGGTTTGCAGATGGCAACATAGCAGTCATAAGACATGGCAGCCAGAAGATAATATTCAGTAACTCCTAACAGGATGAAAAAGAATAACTGAGATGCACAAATATTGTAGGAAATGATTTTCTTTTTGGTCACAATGGTTATCAGGAATCTGAGAATACAGATTGTTGTCAATGAGATTTCCAAGAGGGAGAAATTTTGGAGGAAGAAATAGATTGGAGTCTTGAGGTGGGAATCCAGCAGGGTGAAGAGGAGGATAGATAAGTGTTCCAACAAGCGCAACATGTAGTTGACAAAGAGAAGCATAAAAAGTACAATTTGCCATTGCGGATCATCTGTCAGTCCCAGCAGAATGAATTCTATCTCTGTTGACACGTTTTGCATTTCAGCTTTTAGTCCTACTAAATCAACAAAGAAAATGACTCCAAAATCAGAAATAGGGTTTTTTAAAATTACAAATATAGAAAAAAGAACATATTCAGAAATGTAAACAAGTATAAATACTTTATCCTGTTTGACAAGGCAGATGATAGCTAAAATTACAGCTCCAATTAACCTACACATCTGCCAATTCACTCTTCCATTTAAGACAAACTTATCTTTGTAAGAATACTAAGTTCTTTCTTTTCCCCATTTGGACTTGAAAGGTAATTTAAATTATGGCTGATCACATCTAAGTAAGGTGAATTCTGCTGGAATGAGCTAAAGAGAGGGAACATTAGTATTCTTTGAAATATATTTTCTGTGAATGTTTAGTAAATTATTGTAATAAATTTTTATAACATCTAAACAATTTTGCCA
>JAQZBX010065689.1:0-16252 GCA_029593785.1 Cabassous unicinctus
ATTTCCCCGGCCCCCCCCCCAAAAAAAAGAACAAAGTTGGAGGACTCACATTTGCAAATTTTAAAATTTATTTCTCCAAAGTATATACACAAATGGCCAATAATCACATGAAAAGATATTCAACATCTCTTAGCCATTAGTGAAATGCAAATAAAAACCACAATGAGAGATCATTTCACACCCACCAGAATGGCTACTATCAACAAAACAGAAAACAAGTTTTGGAAGGGATGTGAAGAAATGGAAACACTTGTTCATTGTTGCTGAGAATGTAAAATGGTGCATTACCTGCTGTGGAAAACAGTCTGGCCATTTCTCAGAAAGTTAAGTATAGAATTATCTTATGACCTGGCAATCCCACTTCTAGGTATGTACCCAAAATAACTGAAAGCAGGAGTTGAACAGATATTTGCACACCAATGTTCATAGTGTCATTATTCACAATTGCCAAATGATGGAAGAAGCAACTCAAGTATCCATCAACAGATGAAGGGATAAGCAAAATGTGGTTCATACATAAAACGGAATATTATTCAGCTGTAAAAAGGAATGCAGTTTTGCCACATGCGATAACATGGATGAACCTTGAAGACATCATATTGAGTGAAATAATTCAGCCACAAAATGACCAATATTGTATTATCTTATTTATACGAAATAATTAGACTATGTAAATTTACAGTCAGAAATTAGAACACAGGTTACCAGGGGCCAGGATGGGGGTAGGGAATGGGAAGTTAATGCTTAATTGGTACAGAGCTTTTGTTTGTGGTATGGAAACATTTTGGAATCAATAGTGGTGATGGTAGCACAACACTGTGAATGTAATTAATATCACTGGATTGTATATTTTAGAGTCGTTAAAAATGGGAAGTTTTACATTGTATATATTACCAGAATACAAATATTTAAACATCTTATAACTTTACAACAGAAAGAGTGAATGTTAATGTCAACTATGGACTATAGTTAATAGTATAATAATGCTATTGCTTCATCAGTTATAACAAAAATACCAAACTAATAAAAATCCTAATAGGGAAAACTATGTGTTTCAGGGTGGAGTCTATGAGAATTCTGTACTTTCTGCATGATTTTTCTGTAAACCTACAAGTTCTATGAAAGAGAGAGAGAGAGAGAGAGAGAGAGAAGAAATGCCCACAGCACCACCAAACCCAACAAAAAAGTAAAAGGCAAAAGAGCAAATACACTTTAGAACAAAGCAATAAAAAGTAATATTACTTAATTATAAAATGGTGATTTCATTAGGAAAACCTAATAATTCTAAAGGTGTATACACCTAACAACAGACCTTCAAAATACAGAAAAGTACTGATAGAATTGAAATGAGAAATAGAAAAGGTCACAATAATAGTTGGAAATTTCAACACTACCGAATAACTGGTGGAACAAGCAGAAAGAAAATCCATAAGGAAAAAGAAGACCTGAATAACAACCATGAAAAAATTAGAACTGATACATATAGAACATTCCACACAAAAATGGTACAAAAGAAATTCTTCTTGAGTGCCCATGGAACATCACCAAGATATTCTGGGTCAAGAAATAAAAATCATACAAAGTATGTTCTCTGTTCACAATGGAATTAAATTAGCTATATGGGAAAAAAATCTCCAAAATGTGAAATTACACATTTTGAAGTAATTCATGAGTAAAAGAGAAAATCACAAAGGACATTAGAAAATATTTTCACCTTAATGGAAATGAAAACCAACATATCAAATTTGCAGGACAAAACTAAAGCAGTGCTCAGAGGGAAATTTATAGAACTGAAAAACTTATATGAGAAATGGAGAGGTCTCAAATAAGTGACCTAAGCTTTCACATTAAGAAATTAGACAGAGCCAATTAAACCTAAACCAATAAAGGAAAAAAGCAAAGAAATCAATAAAATTGAAATCAGAAAGCCAATACAGAATATCAATAAAACAAATAGTTTGTTCTTTCAAAATAATCAATAAAATTGATAAATATCTAGCTAGATCAAGAAAAATCAAGAGAACACAAGTTACCAATATCAGGAATTTAATAGAGGGGAACAAACATTAAACAAATATTCAAAGGAGTATTTAAAAAATGTAATGGCCAATTTTATGACAATCAATTTCATGACAGAAGAAATGGACAAATTCCCTAAAAAAACATAACCAACCACAGTTCACTCAAAAAGAAATAGATAACCTATATATAATTTATATATGTATATAAACATAATATGGAAATAGAGTCCTGTATCTACGAAAGAAATTAAACTTTTAGTTAAAAGCCTTTTGTAGTAGGTTGAATTAGTACCCCAAAATAACATGTTCTTAACCATGAGCCAATAAATTCCCAACTGTATGGTATTCATTTTAGCAGCTGCGAAATTAACATACCTTCCCAAGGAAAAAATATTTCAAGGCCAGATGGCTTTACTGGTCAATTCTACCAAACACTTAAGGAAGAAATAACAATTCTACACAAACTTCCAGAAAACAGAAGTGAAAGGAACACATCCCAACTCATTTTATGAAGCCAATATTATTCTCCTGACACCAAAAGCAAATATACTGCAAGGAATGAAAACAAATGTCCCTAAAGAACATTAAACACTTTAAAAACATTTGACACAAACATCTTTATTTATTTATTTTTTTCTTTGACATAAACAACTTTAACAAAATATTAGCAAATGAAATTCCAGCAATATATAAAAACGATAATACATCATCACTAAGTGGGGTTTCTCCTACAGGACTGCACTGTTGGTTTTACATTTGAAAGTCAATCAATTCACCTTATCAACAGAACAAAAAATGAAAATTCAAATAATCATCCTAACAGATGTAGAAAAAGCACTTAAGAATCAAGAAAAAGACCCCACAGATATAGGTCGACTGATTTTCAACAAAGGTGCCACAGTAATGCAATGAAGAAATGACAGTCTTTTTGACAAGTAGTGCTAGAACCACATTATGCATAAAAGTAAACCTCAAACTTTCCCTCACACCAATAAACTCAATATGGATTATAAACCTAAATACAAATCCTAAAACTGTAAATCTTCTTCCAGAATATGGGGGGAAATTTCTGTAACTTTGAGAAAGACAAGGATTACTTAGGAGACAAAAAGAACAAACCATTTGATAAACTATACTTATCAAAATTAAAAACTTCTGCTCTTTGAAAGACACTATTAGGAAAATGAAAGACAAACCCCACAAACTGTGCGAAAATAGTTACAAAACATGATTTTAAAAAAATCAATAAGGGAAGTAGATGTGGCTCAAGCGATTGGGCTCCCATCTACCATATGGGAGGTCCAGGGTTCAATTCCTGGGCCCTGCTGGTGAAGGCAAGCTGGCCCACGTGGAGTGCTGGCCCGTGCAGGAGTACTGGCCTGAGCAGGAGTGCTGGCCCGAGTGGAGAGCTGACATAGCAAGATGATGCAACAAAAAGAGACACAGAGGAGAGACAATAAGAGTCGCAGCACACCAGGGAGCTGAGGTGGGGCAAGAGATTGAGCGCCTTTCTCCACTCCGGAAGGATCAGTTCCCGGTGCTGCCTAAAGAGAAGACAAGCGGACACAGAAGAACACACAGCGAATGGACACAGACAGCAGACAGCGAGCACAAAAACAATGGGGGTGGTTAAAAAAATCAATAATAAAAAACAATCCAATTTAAAAATGGGCAAAAGATTACAAAAGACACTTCACAAAGAAGAGACATAAATGGCAAATAAGCACATGAACAGATGTTCAACATTATTAGGCACGAGGGAAATGCAAATTAAAACCACAATGAGATACCACTACATAGTTAGCAGAATAGTTAACTTTTTTTTAATTGACAATACCAAGCATAGCAAGGATTCAGAGTAACTTGAACTCTTGCTCTGCTGCTGGGGATGCAAAATTATATAGCCACTTTGGGATACAGTTTGGTGGTTTCATATAAAGTTAAAAATATACTTACCATACGGCCCAGCAATTTCACTCCTATGTCTTTCCCCAAGAGAAAAAAAACGTATGTCCATATAGAATGAATATTTGTAGAAGCTTTATTCATAATAGTAAAAAACTGAAAACAATTCAATGTCTATCAACCAGTGAATGAATAAATTAATTAAGGTACAGCCACAGAATGGCATACTAATCAGCAATAAATAGGAACAAATTTCTGATGCATTCAATGACATGGCTAAATCTCAAAGGCATGACGCTAAGTGAATGAGGTCAGGAAAAAAGTCACAAACTGATTGTGAGAGATAAATGGTACATGACTAGAAAGTATCTTGTAAATATAAATCCTGAGAACTGATTATAAAGGGAAAGGAAAAGACAGGATGGTCTGTAAAGAAAAAAATTGGTTGTGGTCCCTTGCTCTCACCTGGTGAGCAAACTTGAACTTGGATACTAATATCCCATTTCTGAGATAACCAAAGTATCGTGACTTCTGGGACTGATTGAATACAAAGTGTTAATAATAGCAAAACATGTAATTCTTATTCTATGAAGCCTACAGGTTACATACCCATGACCAATTTTTCTTCTAACACCCTGACTCCTCTATATCATAGATTCCTAACTTTTCCTGAGAGGAGGAAGAACTTTTTTCTCCCCCTCAGGTCCTGATACTGATGGGATCAGCTTACAATTTCTACTGGTAGCATATTTGTTTGCTTTTTTTGGTGAAAGCAGGGTGGTAGGTAGGCGGCCATACTCTTAAGGGTGCTTTCTCTTCTGAGAGTCCCATCAAAACATGCAAAGAGATCTTGACGTAGTGGAGACAGGAATATGTAGTATAGAAGGGGGAAATGGCAAAGACCAGATTATATGGAAGCTGAAAGTGAGGACTAGAGCAAGATTTTGAAGGGGGACAGGGTGATGAGGCCACTGTCACAGAGGGACTAGACATGGCAGTATGAAGAGCTTTAAGGAAAGGCTCTTTAAGACTTAATGCATTAGATTACATAAATACTTTTGCAGGTCAGTAGCCACCAGCCACAAGTGGCCTAATATTGAGCACATGAAACAGAATTGAAATGTGCTTTAAGTATAAAATACATGCTGGATTTCAAAGATTTAGTACAAAAACAAAGAAGTAATATAGCTTAATAATTTCTTCTATTGTTTATTACTACATATTGAATGATAATATTTTGGCTATACTGGGTTAATATATATTAAAATTAATTTCATCTGTTTCTTTTTACTTTTTAAATGTGGCTAACAGAAAATTTAAAATTATACATGTGGTTCATATTTGTGGCTTGCATTATATTTCTATTGTAGGTGATTCAAACATTTACCTTCAGAGTCACATGTACAGGGGAAATACTTCCTATACAGTCAATGTGAAACCTTTAAATTAAGATTCACATATATTTCTTTCTTTTTTGTGGATAAAAAAATGTTTGACAGAACGACAATAGAGTGGTGAGGTTCAGAATTTGATTCATTCTGATCTATTATAGATGAAGGCAAAGTTTGCAAACAACGTAGAGCAAATGATTTTAAGTTATGAATCACAAACATTTAGGGTTTTTACTAATGGTCAGCCCTGCTATTTATAAAGTGTAAGTAAAACCTGAGTACTCTTTCATATACAAAACAAGCTTCTACAAAACGATTTAACTAAATTAAAATTATCTTCCCCCAAATGAGGCTTTTAAGATTTTTACAGCCTAGGAGTCTGGTCTTGAAAACAAGTTTATAAAATATTACCTCACTCACTATGACTTAATTGTCCTAATGCCTATTTGCAGAGAAAAAAAGGCAGGATAGGGAGCAGAGAAGGTCAATGAGGCATGGATCACTGAGGGTTTTATTTTTTGCGTGTTTACTTAATCCCTGGCTCTTCAAGATACAAAAGGAAAAGCAAAAAGGTCTGAAGTCATAAACCAGTTATTCCCTACAGACAAAAATAAAAATATGCTGCATTATTTTAGAATAAGGCTTTGTCTGCATATCTCTGTCAGATGGTCTTATGAGATAGGCTGTTATTATTATCACCATTACATAGATGGAGAAATTGGGAAATAGAGACATTAAAGGATATCCATAAGGTTACAAATCAGATTATTGATAAAGTCTAAATCATAACCCAGGTCTCCTGACTGCTAATCTAGTACTCCTTCCAGGACACAATGAAATAGCCTTACAGTGAACAGAATCAGAAACTGGCTGTAATAATGTTCAGGACAATTAATTCTCTCTGATTAAGGATTTATGGAAATATGCTTTATAAGAGGAAAAAAGGGGGTAGGGAAAGGAGGGAAGAAGAAAAAGAAAGACCAGTGGCAAAGACGAAAAGACAAGTCAGGGTTGCTGACTTCTTTCCAAACCTATATTCTAGATAGCATATAGAAAATATAGATTAAGCATCCAAAACACTGCTTTGGTCATGTCACTCTCTTGATCAAAAATCTTAAATAAGTAGATTATCCTGGATTATTCAGGTGGGCCCAATGTAATCACAACTCCTTAAAACTGGAAGAGAGAAAAGAAGAGTCAGTCAGAGTAATGCGATTTGAGAAAGACTCCATCAGCCATTGCTGATTTGAAGATGGAAGGGACCATGAGCCAAGAAATATAGGCAGCCTCTAGAAGGTGAAAAAGGCAAGAGAACACATTCTCCCCTAGAGCATCCAGAAAGAAACATGGCCCTGCTGACACTCTGACTTTAATCTAGTGAGACCCATTTCAAACATCTGATCTCTAGAACTGTAAAGATAATACATTTGTGTTGTTTTAGTCACCAAGTTGTGGTAAATTTTTTTTTTTTTTTTAGTAGCAACAGGAAACTAATATACAATCTTTCTGGTTTTCTCTTAAATTACCCCTCAAAATATGCTACATTCCATTCCAACTAATAAGTAATACTCACTATGCCTAAACACATTTTGCTCCTTCCTGCCTGTTGCTTTGGTCATATTAATTCTTTTGTAAGTAATGTACACCTGTTAGTCTGCACATCTCAAACTATCATACTATACTCCAAGAACAAGCTCAAATACTGCCTACTCTATGAATCATCCCCTAATTACTCCAAAGCATGCATAATCCAACTCCTCCTCTGTTTTTCTACAGCACTCACCTTATTTGTACTACTTTTATGGAACTCATTACACAATACCTTACCTTACAACTAATCCTCTCTTTCTCATACCCCATCCTAGCCACCTAACCATACATCCAAAAACACTTAATGTATGTTTAACATACATTAGAAAAAGAACATGAAAAAACTGTAACATGTAAAAAAGGCTGTAAGAATGAAAAAAGTGCCAGCAGTGGTTAGAGAAGGAACAAACTTTGCTTACTCTTCTTCAGTGCATGAATAAAGTAGTAATACACAGAAAAGGCACAGAAAGGTACCATAGGTAGAAAGTGTGCAAAGGCTCACAGACCTGAAGGAATATAGTGTACACTGGACAGCTGAGTGTGGTTACTGCATAGGCAATGTGGGAACTTGCAGGATTAAAGCTGGAAAGGAATGTTCCCTTTCCTCACCAACATTCTGATTCTATAATTCAACTGTAAGGGACATGTCACACATATCCCTACATTCCTCCACTGCACACTTCATCTTGTACAAACTAGGCATTCAATATATACTTGTGGAATGAATAAAAAGCCCATGTCAAGTTACTTTGTCCAAATGCATGCTTAACAAGAACTGATTCTATATAGAGTCCTTATCAATAAGGATTTGATTTATGCAATGTATATTTTTAAAATGATTCCAGATGGCATTATGAAATTTGAAAAGGGGGAAAAAAAAAAAAGACACTTTTTTCTTTCCCTTTACCAACAAACGTCAGCTTCCCTGGTTATACAATGAATTTTCATGAAAGCAATCAGAATAAATTATGAAAGTAAAACAACAATAACAAAATTTACAAACAGATTATCTGAAATTCTTATAGTGAATTTAGTACCTAAATCTGCAAAGTCCTCTGTATTTTTTACAAGATGTTCTCATAGCCAGGGATGCCTTTTCTGCTCTTGATCTTCCTCTCCTTTTAAGACCCAGCTTCAATCTTTACCTCCTCCTTAAAACCTACCCTACGGACTCATATTTGGTGGCCTCTTCCTTCCCTATACTACTATGTCATAACACTTCACAGCTGGATATATATACAATTTTTCATCAATTCTTAAATGCACCTTTTTTTCATCTTAATATCTCTGAAAATGAAGTGTACCTTACAATCATGCATATTATATTGTCATTGCTTGCCTGCACATGCATGAGCATCAAAAAGCACCAGTGCTAAATTCAGCAGAAAGGGTGGTCAGCAGCGTAAAGGAAAATGCCAAAGTAACAGTGAAGCATACTTTTAACCTTAAGGAATCAAAACAGTTGTAAAGAGAGGGTGGGAGAGATGGTGAATTAAACATGACTAGCAAATCAGAAGTAGAATGGCTCTACGTGAGTGCAGAGCTGGCTTAAGAATCCAAAAATGATTTTTAGTTTTTATGTTTTCTTTTAAGAAATTTTGCAACATCAAAGATCTTGATGCCACAGAGGATGGCATACATATGGAAAAGCATCAATACCAATGAATGAGTCAAGAAGTTATTAGGAAGAGTTGACTATGAACACAAAGAAGTTTTAGAAAAACTGTAAGCAATTTATTTCACCTGTATTTTCCTTTTTACATATATAAAAGAATGATATATGATAAAAATTTATGGAAGACAGAGGATTGTGGGAAGATGGCAGAGCAGGGAGCTATAGGATTCAGTCCTTATACCAGAACAACTATTAAACAAGCAGGAACTGTCTGAAACAACTATTTTGAAACTCTGGAGGCCAGGAGAACACTGTACAGTATCCAGAGAAGAGCAGGGAGGAAGAATCTGGTGAATTACAGTAAAGAACAATATTCTCTCCATGTGGTGGCTACCGGTGCCCATTCACCACTCTTGTAGCAGGCCACTCATGGGTCCAGTCCCTGACTAACTTGCGAGCGACAAAAAGGGACTTAAAAATCCTCTTCCCCAAGACCAGGGGTGAGCACACTCGATCACTGATAACAGCTTTTGATTAGTGACTTCAGATAGCTGGGGGCCTGGCTCTGAGGGCGGCCATTGTTTCAACCTGCCCTGAACAAAGGCAGGTTGAGGAGACATGGAGACCTGCACATTCTTAGGGCTGTGGGGAAGAGGTGGTTGGGCTGCATTTGCTGGGCAGGCCAAGAAACTTTGGCTTTGGGGAGCCATGAAAGAAGCTCTTGGTGCTCTTCCTGACCCCTCCCCAGGGTACTTTAAAGTCAGTCTGAGTCCTATTTGTGGGTATCTGGGAAACACTGATGGAGAAAACATCGCCCCTCTCCCCAGAACTTGTCCTGCAGGAAAAAGCAGCATGAGACAAGGAAAGGAGTTTAAGAAACCACAGAGGCTGACAGCATGGGGCAAAGGTTTGTCTACTTTAAAACACCTGGGAGAGGGAGTTCTATCTCCTGGGAAAAAGAGGGGCCATTCAAAAACCCTCTAAATACTGTGATTATACCAAATGCCACTGATTGTATACTTTAGATGGAGTGCATGGTTTATGAATACATTTCAATAAAATTGATTTTTAAAAAGTCTTGCTAAATTATAAAAAAAAAAAAAAAAAAATCCTGTAAATACGGGAACTCCAAAACAACTAACAAGCGCAAGCCCAGGGCAAGATACAGGCACAAAAAGACAGGGAGGACACTGCACACTGCACTGCCTTGGGCAGACCTTCCTGATAGGAAGGCTAAAGCTCAAGAAAATTCTGTCTTATCACCAGCTGGTTGCAAAATTAAGAAACAGACATCTCACGGAATAATCCCAGAGTTAACAACATTAAAATGTACAGTGTGCAAAAAAGGAGTACAAGATAAAGAAGCAGCAAATGAAGGCCCATGCAAAGGAAGAGGCTAAAAACACTGAAAACACCAATGAAGAAGATGAGAATGTGGACACATCAAAGCCTTTTAAAAAATGATCTTAAAAATGCTCAAGGAGCTGAAGGAAAATACAGAGAAAGAAATAAAGGATATCAGGAAAACAATGAAAGCACCATATGAGAGTCTTAGTAAAGAAAAAGTTTAAAAAGAAACCAAACAGAACTACTGGAGGTGAAGACCACAATAACTAAATGAAAAATTTCCAGGAGGGTTTTAGGAACAGAATGGAGCTGAAAGAAGAATCAGTGTATTCAAAGACAAGACACTTGAAATGAGTCAGGCTGAGGAACAGAAAGGAAAAAGAAATATAAAAAGCAAAAATAGCCTAAGAAACCTCTCGGACACTATCAAGTATACCAAAATACACATATGGGAGTCCCAGAAGGAGAAGACAGAAAGAGGCAGAAAGAATATTTAAAGAAATAATGACAGAAAACTTCCCAAACTTAGTCAAAGATATGAATATGCGTATCTAAGAAGCCCAGAGAACATCAAACCAGATAAACATGAAGAAAAATACACCCTACCATTTACTGATCACAATATTGAATGCAAAGGACAAGGGAAGAATTCTGAAAGCTGCAAGAGAAAAGCAGCGTTGTTATGTAGAAAGGAGCCTCAATTACACTTAGTACCAATTTCTGTCAGAAACCATGGAGGCAAGAAGGCAGAGGGTTGAAATACTTACAGTGCTGAAAGAAAACTGCCAGCCAAGAATTTTATATCTGGTGAGACATTCTTTCAAAAATGAGGGGGAGAATAAGACATTCTCAGATAAACAAAAGCTGAGGGAGTTCATCACCACTAGATCTGCCCTACAAGCAATGCTAAAGGGAGTTCTTCAGACTGAAAGGAAAGGACACTAGACAGTGGCTCAAAGGGGCATAAAGAAATAAAAACCTCTGTTAAAAGGAACTATTGTCCCTTCTACTCAAACCTATATGTGATGCAGGAGTTTTTAGGTATACTTCCAGAGACTGTATCCTCTGGCCCACCTATGCGCCAGCTGTGCCTGGAATCTCAGTGGAGCTGCAACTCCTACCCTACAGCTCAATGGACTCATCCAAGTAACCTGGTGAGGAGTCGACGATGGGCAACAGCCATCCCAGGGAATGGAGAGAGCCTGCAGGTGAAGGCAAGATAATCCCATCCACTATATCCATGGAATATAAGCCCTCTCTCACTTGGAGGTGGAGTGGACCTCAGGATTGGGGGAGTCCCCTCAGGATTGGGGGAGGAGCTGTGGACTAGAGTAAACTTGGTGGTGTTCTGTTGTAGACATATTGTGATTCAAGCAATGGAAGAAATTTTAGCAGTGAGGTGGAGCCGGTGGCCACTGGACATTTTTGGGGCAGGGAGAGGAGGGGCAGTTGAAATACTCGGGCTTTTTTGGGACTTTGGGGGTTGTCCTGAGTGGTGAAGTGGCGACGGATGTAGGCCATTTTCCATCAGAATATACCATGCAGAACTGGGTGGGAGAGAGTGTGGTCTGTGATGTGAAATGTGGTCTATGCTCGGTGGCAAGGCCCCAGGATATGTATATCCATTGCGGGTGTTGTACCACACGGATGAGGAATGGTTATGGTTATGTGGGATGTTGTTGGAGGTGTGGGCAGGGGGGAACATGGGAATCCCTGTAATTTCTGAGTAATATTTAGGTAATCTAGGCACCTTTAAAAAAATGTATATATATATATATAACAAATAACATTTATGTAAACAAATGCACATATATGCATATGTATTTATATATCATTTTACAAATAAAAAAAATAATAAAAGGAACTATTTGTGTAATTATAACTGCCATTATTATTGCATTGTATTGTTTGGTGTGTAGCTCCATTTCTTACTTCCTACAGGTGCTAAAATGCAAATGCATAAAAAGTAATGATAAATCTACAGTTTTGGATATGCAGTATACAAAAACACAAATGGTAACAAGTAGGGGGGAAAGGTGGGGGACAGAAGGTATAGGAAAAGCATGTGTGTATACTACTGAAGTTGCTATCAAACCAAATATGTCTGTTATATATTTAGGATGTTAAAGTTTAATCCCATGGTAACCACAAGGAAAACAGATTAAAAATATATTCAGATAAAAAAGAGAAGGCACTCAATATGGTACAACACAAGATAGCAAATAAATATAAAAGTAGGCATTAACAGAAGAATTGAGGGACAAAAAGGGAATAAAAATTACAAAGGCTAAATAGCAAGATGGCAGAAGAAAGTACTGCAATATTAGTAGTGACTTTAAATGTAAATGATTAAACTCTCCAGTCAAAAGACAGATTGGCAGAATAGATAAAAAAGCATGACCCAATTATATGCTGTCTACAAGAGACTCATTTTAAATTCAAAGATACAAGTAGGCTGAAAGTAAAAAGATGGTGAAAAATATATACCATGCAAGCAGTACCATGAAAGTGAAAAATATATACCAAAAGAGAGCTGGGATAGCTATACTAATATCAGATAAAATAGACTTTAAATCAAAAAGTTATGAGGGACAGAGACAGTCATTATATACTGATAAAAGTGTCCATTCAACAAGAAAATGTAACAATTATAAATACATATGCACCTAAAAGCAAAGCCCCAAAACATATAAAGCAAATAGCTGAAGTATTTCAAAGAAATAATGACAGAAAACTTCCCAAACTTAGTAAAAGATGTGAAAATGCACAGACTTGAAGGGATAAAGTGACAGTTCTACATTAATAGAAGACTTTAATATACCACTTTTAATAATGGATTGAATATCTAGTGAAAAAATCAATAAAGAAACACAAGACTTGAATGATATTCTAAACCAACAGGACTTAAAAGACATATATAGAGCACTTCACTTAACAATAACAGAACATACATTCTTCTCAAGTGCACATGGATCATTCCCCAGGATAGAACATATATCAGGTCCCAAAACAGGTCTCAAACATTAAAAAATATAGAAATCATACAATGTACCTTCTCGAATTGCAAAAAAAAAAAAAAAGTGAAGAGGAGAAAACACTCCCTAATTCATTCTATGAGATCAACATCACCCCCATACCAAAGCCAGATAAAGATACCATAAGAAAAGAAAACTACAGACCAATATCTCTTAAGAATATAGGTACAAAAATCCTCAATAAAATACTAGCAAACCCAATCCAACAGTTTATTAAAAGACTTATTTACCATGATCAAGTGGGATTTACTCCTGGTATGCAAGGGTGGTTCAACATAAGAAAATGTAATGTAATATACTACATTAACAAAATGAAGGGGAAACACACACACACGATCCTATCAATTGATACAGAAAAGGCAAGACAAAACTCAGCATGCCTTCTTGGAACACTAGGAATAGAAGGAATAGAAGGAAACTTCCTCAACATGATAAACGGCATATATGAAAAGCCTACAGCTGACATCCTACGTATTAGTGAAAGACTGAAAGCTTTCCCTCTAAGATCATGAACAAGGCAAGGATGCTCACTGTCAACAAAGTTATTCAGCAATGTACTGGAAGTTCTTGCAAGAGCAATTAGGCAAGAAAAAGAAATAAAAGGCATCCCAATTGGAAAGGAAGAAGTAAAAACTTTCTCTATTTCCTGATGACATGACCCTATATACAGAAAATCCTGAAAAACCCACAAAAAAGCTCCTAGAGCTAATAAATAAAAACAGGAAAGTGGAGGGGTACAAGATCAATGCCCAAAAACCATTGCTTATACACACAAGCAATGAACAATCAGAAGAAGAAACCAAGAAAAAAAATTCCACTTATAATAGCAACTAAAAGAATCAAATATCTAGGAATAATTCTAACCAAGGATGCAAAAGATGTGTACAGAAACCTACAAAACATTGCTAAAAGAAATAAAAGACCTAAATAAATGGAAGGACATTCTGTATTCATGGACTGGAAGACTAAATATCGTTAAGATGCCAATCCTACCCAAAACAATTTATAGATTCAATGCAATCCCAATCAAAATTCCAACCACCTTTTTTGCAGAACTGGAAAAGCCTATCATTAAATTTATATGGAAAGGTAAAGGGCCAAGAATAGCCAAAGCCATCTTGAAAAAGAAGAATGATGTTAGAAGACTCACACTTTTCTATCTTAAAACTTATAACAAAGTCACATTACTCAAAACAGCATGGGACTGGCACAAGAACAGACTTATAGACCTATGGAAATGACTTAGAGAGTTCAGAAATCAAATCTTCACATTTATGGCCAACTGATTTTTGACAAGGGGGCAGGGACCACTCAGTTGGGAAAGAACAGTCTCTTCAACAAATGGTGCTGGGAAAACTGGACCCCTACATCACAGAATATACAAAACTCAACTCAAAATGGATCAAAGACCTAAATACAAGAACCGAAAGTATCACAACCCTTGAAGAAAACTTAGGGAAGTATCTTCAGGACCTTGTGTTAGGCAATGGTTTCTCTTGACATGACACCCATAGCACAAGCACAAAGGGAAAAATAGATAAATGGGACCTCATCAAAATTAAAAGCTGTTGCACCTCAAAGGACTTTATCATGAAAGTAAAATGACAACCTACACAATGGAAGAAAATATTTGGAAACCACATATCCAATAAAGGTCTAATATCCAGAATATATAAAGAAATCCTTCAACTTAACAACAAAAAGACAAATAACCCAATAAAAACATGGGCAAAAAATGAATACACATCGCTCCAAAGAAGATATACAAATGACCAGAAAGCACGTGAAAAGATGTTCAACAGTATTAGCCATTAGGAAAATGTAAATTAAAACCACAATAAGATATCATTTCACACTCATTAGAATGGCTGCTATTTTTTTTAAAAAAGGAAAATAACAAGGGTTGGAGAGAATGCTGAGAAATAGGAACACTCATTCATTGCTTGTGCTGATGTAAAATGGTGTAGTTGCTGTGAAATATAGTTTGACAGTTCCTCAGAAAGCGAAGTATAGAATTACCACATTACCTGGCAATCCCACTAATAGTATATACCCAAAAGAACTGAAAGCAGGGACTCAAACAGAAATTTACACACTAATATTCATAGCAACATTTTTCACAACTGCCAAAAGATGGAAGCAATCCAAGTGTCCATCAACCAATGAATGGCTAAACAGAACGTGGTATCTACATACAATCGAATATTACTCAGCCATAAAAAGGAATGAAGTCCTGATACATGCAACAATGTGGATGAACCTTGAAGACATCATCTTGAGTGAAATAAATCAGACACAAAAGGACAAATATTGTATGATTTCACTGATTTTAAATAAACAGAATAGGCAAACTCATTCAGTCAGAATCTAGAATACAGGTTACTAGGGGATGAGGCAGGGATAGGGAATGGGAAGTTAAGGCTTAGAATGTACAGGGTTCCTATTTGGAGTGATGGTAATGTCTTTGTAATGGGTGGTGGTGATGTTAGAACAATATTGTGTACATAATTAATAGCACTAAAATATATATCTGAATGGTTGAAAGGGGAAATACGAGGTTATTTATATGGTAACAGACAAAAAATTTTTAAAATAAATCCATGGAGCTATACAAACAGTGAACCCTAAATTAAACCAGATTATAGTTAATAGTACAATTATAAAAATGTGCTTTCTTCAACTGTAACAAATGTTCCATACCAATGCTAGGTGTTATTGATAGGGTAGTATATGGGAATCCTGTTTTTCATGCATGATTGTTCTGTAAACCCACAACTTCTCTAATAAAAAAAAAATGTATGCCTAAGTCTAAAAGAGTTCTTTTAATACATATAAAATAAAACTCTAAGTGATAAGCATTGGGTCTAAGTTTACTTTTTTTTCTTAGTGATAGGTAAAATAATGGTATATCTTACAATCAATGGCATTTACAATGCAATTAAACAGAATATTCTTTTCTTTCTAGCCATTTCTGAGAATAAGTCTCATCAGCGACACAAGACTGCAAACTCCTTAAACATTGTTAGCCTTCTCTCTTATCCTTCACATGATCAAGGTCAGAGCTGAACACAGAACAGCTATTCAATATCTATCTGTTGATTGGCTGAGACTGTCAGGTAGAGGTGCAGGCTTAGTGTCACGGAAAGAGCCCAGAGTTAGAAACCAGGAGGCACACATTATAGCATCAACTCTGGTATTAAAGAACTGTGTGACCTTATTTTAGCTAGGTAAATAACAACCATTCTGAGTTTTAAATTATCTTATCTATGAAACAAAGAGGGCTAAACTAAATTATATTAAGATCCCTTTGAATACTAACATTCTACTTTTTAATTTTAAAAGACTTGT
>JAQZBX010065690.1:0-16256 GCA_029593785.1 Cabassous unicinctus
ATTATCCACTTTATTCTTCAAACTAATCCATAACTTAGAGACAAGTTTTTATTTAAAAACCCATTTTAATTGTTTAATCAATACCTAGAAATACAAATCCATCATACTGTAGTACAACTAAACATATAATATCTATATAATGAATTTCACACCCAGTAATCGGAATTTGTGGCTGATATACCATTAATGGATATTTAATGGGAGCATTCATGACCCTCTCATACTGTGAATGCAATGAAATTATTACTACTCCTGAAAAGTTTTCATTCATACATTGCTTGGAGATAGCAGAAAAATTATATTTTATTAAAGCACTATGTACTGCGATAATGGCATAATGAAGACATGAGACTCTTCTGGCAGAATCTGATTCTCTGTAGAGCAGATGTAGTTAGTACTTAGCAGTCTAGACAAAATATAAGGAAATTTATTTTAAAATGTATCTTCACCAATACCCTTGTGACGGCTTGGCAAAGGATTTCCAAATTGACAACTCAAATGTTTTAGTCCCAAGATAAATCTACACTTACTTGATTATAAAGTATTAAAACATATGTAAAACCTGACAGAACTATTCCAAATATAAAAAAGAATCAAGACCCACAAAGAGTCAGTCAAAAGTTAAGTATAAACCTTGACATAAAAAAAAAAAAAATTACAATATAGGTAATTGAATTGTTAAAGAGTGGAGCAGACCAAAATTGGAATTACATAAACAAGATATCCAATTTTTTTTCTACCTCACTCCATGAATTTACATGGGTGAGTAAATGACAAATCAATATTTATACATATCACTTTTGGTTAAACAAAACAGACTGAACTTATTTGTAAAAAATTCCTATAAATCGCATTCACAGATGTACGATGAGGGACAATCAGATAACTGAGACATTAGCTGTCTTTGGAGAAATCACTATAAAGTCACACCCCATTTCTTAATTATAAATTCATGTGGAAAAATCTAAGATTTTTTCCTATCCCAGTAAAAATGACAGTGCTATCTAAGCCTTTTATAATTTCTTTTAAGGTATTAGACACCTAACTCTTCCTTAAGTTTTTTAATTCCAAAGCACACTGTAAGACACAACAAACTTCTTTGTGACCACCCTAAAGCCCTGAAATTGTCAGAGGTTAAAGGAGACCAACCATTAAGTCTCTGGATTCTAGCAATCGGTAGGGAAGAGGTGCACCCTACCCACCCTTTCATCCATATACCTATTTATTCACCTACTCATCCATCAAGTCTTTTTCTCACCATCCAAGCATTCATTCACCAATCCAATCAAACACATGCAACATTTGTTGTACCCTGTTCTGGATGATGCGGATAGTGAGGCAAATGCAGTCTCTAGGAATGTGAAACTTGAGGAGGAAAGACAGACTTGGAAGATTAGTAGATGAAAACCGGACTGAGAAGAGGAGAGGAAAGAAAATTAAAACCACTGGAGAGAAGAATAAAAAGTACAGAAGGGCTTATATACATCTTGTAAGACAAGACATATTCCCTGTTGGATGTTATATTATATCATGCACTTAACTCTTGGATGTGAGGTTTCAGTTGAAGACAACATGAAATAAAGTGTACAAAAAGGATATGGCCACTTTGGGAGAACTTTAAAATTCTTTTAAAAGTAATCAAATTACTAAATACAGCTAGAAATGGATATAAATTTGCATTGAAAAATGTATTTACTTTCTAACCATGCTTCTTAACACTAGAGAGGAAATCACAAGGGTATAAACTAAGTGCATGCAAAATTATCAGCTCATATAGTTGAAATTGCACTCCATTTGCTCCACATTCAAACAGGAATATATATAATTGAAAGTAGATATTTAACTCATTTCACAAAACATCAGATTTAGTCCTCTTTGTATTTATTCTCCTTTGATTCATAGAAGTGTTTTGACAAAATTCTAATTTTTATTTTCAGTATTTATCTTTAGTTTAGTCCATTAACATCTTATTTGGATTTGTCTGGCACAAATGGCACATTCTTCCTGGCTAATGGCGTTATACAGATAATAATCACGTTTTAAAAGTGGCCAAGGGCATATCAGGAATACACTCTGTCCATCTCTTAATGGAAGAAAGCTCATACTTGAACAATGGATTATAACACACCTAAAGTTCCAGTGTGATGAGAAAATCAAATACCAGGGATATCAAGTTAGGAGCAACAATAGGATTTTGAAACTAACAGCTATAATTTTCAGAGAGTGCCTACAATTTTTGCCAGCCATATTTCTCCTAGTTTTATGATGAAATAATTGGAGCTAAAAGCTTGGATTCTATGTCCATTGTTCCCAAAGTATGAACAAGACATGAGAAACAGTAACTTAATAAGACTGATCACCACAGAGCTGGTAACCATAACTTGGAACGTTTTTTAAATCCTCAGAGCCAAACACAGTTTAGTACCATGTCCAACAGAGTTTTAGAGTTATAATGAAGTTCAGTAACTGCTTTAGACTACCTGTGAAGGTTACAAGTTATCTTCTAAAAGCTTTTGGCTGCACTGAATAATAAAGGCAGCAGGGAGGAGAAGATCTTGTCTAAATCATGCAGGGAAATTGCTCTATAACAGCTTTTATAAAATACATTGGAACGTGATTGTCCACTAGTGTTTGGCTCTCAGCATGTGGAAGGCTAACAGCAAGGGTCTGTGTTTGTTTTTACTTTGTAACTCCTATTGTCCAAGCCAGATTCTCCTTAGGACCTTATTTTATTCTGATTACTGCAACACCACTGCCAGCGAGTGTAGAGCAGACTTGGTCACTCCTTTGCTGAAATCAGCCAAGAGAATATTCTGTTGCAGAAAGTAACATATGCTTCAAAGACTTGGAAGCCAAGGGAAAAATTGAGACACATACAAAACAATAATATATAAACCAATTAACTTAGCCTCTCAGGAAAACCATCTTCACTCTCATCAAATTGTGCATTATTTGGCAATATAAATTTAAAAATCTATTTATAGTCAGGCTAAATGTTTTACTGCTAAAACAGAAGTAGTGGGGATCATAGAATACAAAATCCGAAGGAACACATTTTTTTCCTCTCCAAAGGGTGTTTAATATGATTTTGATACAGATGACTTTCTTGTCAATGGTTCTTTTGTCTTTCTTAAAGCTACATCTGTACAACAACTAGGCCACCTTGAATTTCAAGTACAACATTGCTTATAAATTTAATTTAACATCATATTATCCATAATTACCATAAACAGGAGGCAGGTGTGACCTTTATTGTCAACCCCTTAAGGACAGGCTGGGTTAATCGACTCGCTTAAGGCTACATGGTCTGAGTTGACTATAGGCTCCATATGAGCCACAAATATGACCTGACTATTAAAAATATTATTGCAATCATACACTTCTTTAAATAGGGAGTACTTTCAAATCAAGAGAGGTAAAGTCCCATTTGTTGGATATTGAATTGTTCAACCTATCTCTCAAGAACTGCTTTTAGTTCTGGATAGCAAATATTAATAGTTCACAGTTAAAATAAGGAGTATTCACATAGGCAACCAGGAAAGCAAGCAGTCTGAAATTCTTGTTCCATGAACTCTGAATCAGGGAATTGTGAATGATTTGCTTGGAGAAGGAAAGGCAGAGTGAGGACTTGAAGACTGTGTATAAATATCCAAAGGACTGTCTGGTAAAAATTTCCAAACAGAAGATTTACTCCAGAAGAAACTAAGGGAAGACGTGTTGTTGTTGTTTTTTTCTGTTTGTTTGTTTGCTTTAATTCCAGTTAGGGCTACCAAGAAGGAATAGGATTTTTCCTAATGTAGTCTGCTTCTTATCATGAAAATGTCTGAGGTCATGTAATGCCTAATCATTTGTCAGATGCATTGTTAAAGAGATACCTCTTTGGGAAAGCAGTTGAATTAGAACACATGGAAAATCCTTTGAAATCTAAGATTTCTTTGATTAAAGGTCATTCAGTATGGCAGAGAAGGATTCAAAATCAGAACTCTGATCTATACATATTAGTTACCTGCTTTTCTTTTAACACCTGGACTCTACCCATTTGCTACTATGGGCTAGGTACTGTCAGGCATATTACATATATTATTTCATTTAATACAAAACTGCAAATTAAGGTTGACCTATTATTTCCATTTTATTAACAATGGCTATTAAGCTTGGAAACATTAAAATCATTCAGTCTCTCAGAACCAGTAAATTCTATATTATCACTTCTCTTACATCTTGATTACTGATTCACTCACTCATTCATTCACTCAATTTACTGATTTGTTCATAAAATTTATTAAGCATATAGTATGTATATTTAACACACAAAAGTTTCCAATAAATCTATAATTTCCAGTTCCAAGCTGCTTTGATTTTGAATTTAGAAACGGATCATCAATTAACTTAAGTCACAGTTTGAATTCAAAAGAAGGTAAAGATGCAATTTTTAGAGAAACACTCTACCCTTATCTGATACATTATATTTATAAACCATAATGTGTCCAAAACATAAGGTTATCTACTCAGATCATTTTCTTGGACTATTTTAAATTATATTATTGCTGTTTTAAAATATTGGTGTATATCTGGTTAGTAAAATCCTTGACATTAAATTTTTAAAATCTCCACAAACTTCAATTATGTCACATAATAAAACACTTGACAATTTCAAATTTCTACTCCTTTTAATTTGACATAGTTTTATTTTAAACTACTTTTAACAAATTTAAGGCAAATTTGGACTTAAGATTTTCTTTTTGGGGTTTTGTTTGTTTTAAAATGCATCTCTGGGGCCAAGATTTTGGTAAGTCAAATTTCAAACTAAGAATTCATTTTAGAAGTTTCCTCAATAATTCATAATGATTGCAGTAAACCCAGTTATATCACTACTTGTTAGCTCAAGGATTTGGCTATACCGCAAGTTACATCACGTCCTGGAAAAGTAATTGCTGGAAAACAGTCAAAGCCAAGTTCACTATAGCCAACCTGAACTGAACATGGTATTCCTAACCCCTAACACCAGCATTGTAAAATAGTTCCCTGGTTATATAAAAGCAAGCATACCTTTAGTAACTGAACCACCAGTAGGCGTAACGATAGCTGCATAACAAGTCTAATTGCTTGAAAGGCTAGACTAGAGGAACATGGACGTAGGAACCATGACCTTTTAGTAACTTTTATCTGACTTTGTCAAACAGAACTCCAAAATTCTCCTGAAGTTTCTAGTTTCGTGTCCTCTTCTTTTACTGTAGGTGTTAAATTGTGATATGATATACATTGTATCAGATAAAGATTGTTTGAAAGAACGTATGATGGCAATTGTATTATGTCGAAGAATGATGTTCATAAGGAGGCAATAATTTACCTTAGAGAAAGTAAGTCAGGAACCAAGGAGAAAACAAAACAAAACAAAACAAAACAGAAAACAAAAAACACCTGCACCTGGTTATTATTTCCTTTTTGGCTGTTTAGTCTTTAGGTCACAGAAGTAGTATGGAGGCTGACAGGAGCTTGCCAAGGTTGTAGGTACAGAAATTTTTCTGCATCTGCATCTCAGTCAATGGGAGGCAATGAATTCTAGTCCCCATTTCTCTTTATAATTCTGTATTGGGATGCTAAAAGCCAACTCACCTGAAGGAAATACTGAAACAGAATAAAAGAATAGTCACCTTCTGAGACCCGAATGATGTCTACCATTTTCTCTTTCTGTCCTACTTGATTGAGATTTCTTCTATTACCTATGACTGAGTCCTTTTCTCACGGAAGGCTACTTATTAGAGCAAGATTATGCCTGTAATAAAAAGGCTGGTTCAAAATACTTAAATTTTCATATAGTCCACTGTTTCCATGAGGGAGGAGAATAAACAGATCTACAAAGAAAAAGACCAAATCTAATATTAATAAACACCATGAAGGGAAGAAAGAAGTAAATGTAGTTCTTGCCCACAAGAAGCACACTATTGGATTAAAAAAAAAAAAAAAGATAAAAGTATTTAAAAAATAAAAAACAATATAGAAGATACGATAGTTCAAAAGAAAAACAGAAAAGCCCCAGATATTATATGATTACTTGCCAGATTAAAGGTAGAGGTGATAGAGTGTTATAGGGGTTTGAAGAAGGAAATCATCACTTAAGAATGATTAATCAAGAAAGTTTTATGGGAGAGATGGGACTGTTTCTACTGGTTTTTAAAGACTGGGCTAAATTTAAATAAGTGGATAAAGAAGCAAGCCATGTAGGGAAAAAATGTAAGGGTCACCTGAGAATGGCAAGTAAACCAGCCTGGTTGCATCAGTTTAGTTAGAAGAAGAGTGGGTGGCGAGGACAGCAGTACAGGCTGGGGGGCTACTTGTGGAAGGCCTTGACAGATAAGCTCAGGAATCTGAACATCCTCAAGGAGTGCTCACTGTGCCCCTGGTCTGTAACAAACGCTTTATATTTATATTATCATGTTTTAGACTCTCAATAACCTGGGAACTAGGTATTTGGATCAGGCAGCACAAAGAGTTGAAGAGATTTGCTCATTAGTGGAAGAGTCATAATTCAACCTCAGATGCTCTACCTCACAAAGTCATTGCTCTTGCCAGTGGGGACTTGGGAAGTTTCTGAGAAGGGAGGTGATATGAACACTTTAGTATTCTAGGAAGTATAATCTAGCCAACTGGTGTTGAGGGAACTGCAATAAACAGAACTGGTTCCATTGAAATGTTCAGAAAGGTAGGGGAAATTGATTAGTAATGTAACTATGAAGAGATAAATGGGGCTAGACTAATACCTGTATATGAATAAATCAGTGTTTCATCCATGCTTCTGTGTGTTGGCCTTATTCTTTCCCACTGCATGTTGACTGCCTCCCTCCATCATGGTGGAGGGGCAGGGGGTAGAAGAGACGTTGTAGGATACATTATTTTAGTTTAGTCACCTTTCCTAATATCTTTGTATAAAATCCCAGGAAAGGAGTCTGATTGGCCATCTCTGTGGCCAGGAGGTGGGGTATTGAGACTGATGGTACTGTTGATTTATATATATATAAATAAAATTGAAGGGATAGTGCCCCAAAGGAATATGGGATGCTGCTCTCTGAAGATATTGAAGAAGTTCTACTGGAAAGACAATAGTTATTCCTCACAACCAGTAAATACTAAAGGCAAACTAAATCCCTAAGACCATAAATTCTTCTATGACTGAATAGAAATGGCATGGATCATGCATTTAATTATACTGTCCTGAGTTAATTCATTGTCACATAATTCAGTTCACATTTTTTTTTCTCTGCAGATATTTTAAAGTTATATAAGCATTGCTTATCATTCTAATGCTAAGGTAAGTTTCAAATTTATCCTACATTTTTCTCTACTGGTTCACATACCTTGTTTTAAGTGATTACTTGGGAAAACATGATTTCAGTTTTGGCTCCCAGATTTATTATAGTATTCTACTTTCTTTGCTTTGCTTTACTTTCTATTTTGGGTAAAACTGATTGGAGTTAGTTCTTTGATTCTAAATGTAATTTCCTAAAATGTATACATAGACATGTAAAGATGGAGACATACAAAGGCACTATTACAATGCTTCTTAAATAATATATACCTGGGAAGCAGATGTGGCTCAATCAATAGGGCTTCCGTTTACCATATGGGAGGCCCTGGGTTCAATTCCCGGGGCCTCCTGGTGAAGGCAAGCCAGCCCGCGCGGCGTGGTGAGCTGACGCAGCAGGATGACTCAACAAAGGGAGACAAGCAGACACAGAAAAACACACAGCAAATGGACACAGCGAGCACAAGCAGCAAAAGGGGGGGATAAATAAATAAAATCTTAAAAAATAATAATAATAATAATAATATATACCTTAAATAATATCCTCATGATATTGGAAATAGCAAGAAAGTAAGTTAGCTTTTATCCCCCTAAGCTTATTTTATAAGCAACAGAAAGGTAACTTGATTAAAGAAGCAATAATAATTTTTGGATACTACAAGGGTAGAGAAACCCTTTGATGAAATATAGATTTTAAGCTTTAGGCTGCATTTTGTTCTTGTGAACAACTTGCTCCCAGTAAGAATGAGCAGACAAGCTGAAGACAGCACTTACTGGAACAGACCCCATACTGGTATGTTCAGACGGCATTGAACTATATCTTTCCTTTTCCCTGACACCTCCCCTAGCTATGTGCACGGAATTTTCTCCTTTTGTTGGTTAACACTTCCTCATCTGGATTGCCTTCAACTATGTGACAACAAAGAACTCAAGCACCAAAATAGCAGCAGCTACATATCCTCTGCATGACAGTGTAATTTCTTCTGCCTTAAGGCTGTGTCTAGCACTGAAATCATAGTCTGTTTACTTCGATCTGGTGCTACATTACACTGGGAGAGGTTTAACTCTTACTTATAAATACACAGGGGAATCATCTCTTGATTCTCTTTAGTTTACAACTGGAGATGAAACTGTGCAGTTCTTTTTGCTGCTGAGCTCATCATGCCATTGAGCAGAAACTTACCTTCCAACTTTATTAGAGAAGCAAGAATATTGTGCTTAAAATGCTAGCAATACAATTATTAGAACCAACACCAAAAATCTGGTGGTTAATGAGCACAGAAAACGATTCTTGAAGGTTTCCCATTTGACTTGAATGTTTGGTTTTCTCTTCAGATGCTTCTGCTAGGGAATTGGCACTTCTGAATTAAGGAGTTTTACAAAATAAAAATTGCCAAGGGATACTGTGTGTGTATTTTAAAACTCCACTGATATAAAAATTATACTTTTTTAAAAACCAACATTCTAATATCTTGCATTCAGAGTAAGTCAGTCATCTTTAATGCCACTCTCTCACACACATTGTCACCTAACTCTGAACTATCTCTTTCAGCTGTTCCCTCTTCTCCATTCCCAATTCTATCTTTTAGGTTCCCATAATCGCTTGCCTGATGAGAAGAGTCTTTTAACTTATTTCTCTGCTTCTGATCTCTTTTGCCCAAGCTATCTTTTGAATTATGAATGTAATATCACAATTCAGTTGAAAGACTTCTATAAATTCCACTAAACGGAGACCCATGGATTTATTCCAAATACATAGAACAGTGCCTGGCACAGAATAGGCACCCAATAAATATTTGTTTAATGAATGAGTAAAGGCTCCGTTGCTGGGGATATTGGAAAGTAACATTTATTGAGAATCTACTATATTTTACATGAATAAAGTTCCTAGGACTTGTTTTTATCTCTAGCCAATTGTTTTGCTGTTCTCACAAAAACCAAGTGAGGTAGGTATTAACATTCCCATATTAAGTGCTAAGAAACTAAGGACCTGAGAGACTATATAATTTCTCCCAGGTCACAAATCTGGGAAATAGCAAGGCTGGAGTTTGAAGTTCAGTCTGAACTGAAATCTCCTGCATCTACAGCATGGAGTTGCTCCGGTTCTTTTGCTTTGTTTTATTATTTAAATATATTATTTGACACATAAAAGAATTTATGTAACATATATGAAATAAAAAGCCTAAAAAATAAATGAGAAAACAATCAACTCAATTAAAAAATGGGCAAAAGATCTGTTGAGACACTTCGTCAGAGATGATAGATATACAGATGACAAATGCTCAACATCATTTGTCTTAAGGGAGTTGCAAATTAAAACAACAATAAGATATCACTACATACCTACCAGAAAGGCTAAAATCCCCCCAAAATTGACAACACCAATTGCTGACAAGGATGTGAAGCAACAGAAACTCTCATTCATTCATGCTGGAATAACAAAATGGTACAGCCACTTTTGGCAGGCAGTTTGGCAGTTTCTTACAAAATTAAACACAGTCTTACCATATGATCCAACAATCACACTCCTAGGTATCTACTTGACTGATATGAAAATTTATGTCTACACAAATCCCTGTGAATGCTTATACCAGTTTTTTTCGTAATTGCCCAAAACTGGAAGCAACCAAATAAGTCTTTCAATAAGTGAAAAAGTAACTACAGTATAATCCATATAATGGAATATTATTCAGTAATAAAAAGAAATAAGCTAACAAGCCATAAAAAGACTTAGATGAATCTTATATGTATATTGCCATATTAGTCTAAAAAACTACATACTGTATGGTTCTAATTATATGACTTCTGGGGAAGGCAACTATAAAGGTGGTAAAGATCAGTGGATGCCAGGGGCTTGCATGGGGCAGGGAGAATGTGAAAAGGTAAAGGTGATTTTTTTTTAGGGTACTGAAACTATTCTGTATGATACTGCAATTAATGGTCAATACAAGATGTTAAGTATTGGTCACGACCCACAGAATTTTACAGCACAAAGAGTAAACCTCAATGTATGCAAACTAAAAAAAAAAATCAGTTAGAAGGTTGGTAGATCCCTGGATGGAATGCAGAAAGTGACAAAAAAAATCTCTAGCAAATATATGAAACAACCTCACTGAAGGGTTTGAGGAAGAATAAGGTACTTGAAAATAAAGTAGCATGCATAAGACTAAAAGCAAAAGGTACTCTGTATATAAGTACTGTATTCTAGCTGATAAAACTATTTCTCACGGGGTTTTGGATTAACAATTTTGACACCACACAAGCAAGAAGGCTAGAATAATCCATGTGGGAATAAATTAAGAGTCGATGACACTAGTATGAACTCATGTTTAGCTTAATATGAATACAGATGATTATCTATAAAAATACTTATATGTATATATGCATGGGTCCATATACACATATATTTCCTTGTTCTGTAAGGTAAGAGGACCTAGAAGCACTGACACCCCAATAGCAATGAGCATACACACTGCCCCGATCTTGGTTTCTAATACCATTCTCCAATAAAAGAATAAGGGCTCCTTAGAGAAATGGCTGATTCTAGGGCTGGGGTTTGAATTATACAAAATGAGCTGGGAACATTTTTTAGTGCCATAAAGTAAGAGGTTCATGGAGAGATTTCAGGGGTCTGTAAGCTTGAACTAAAAATTCAAAAAAACATTATTCTTGTGGGGACGTGTTGGTGTAGGTGTGATATATTTATTAAATAATACACAGTATAGTGTGAACTTAGTAAGGGGTCTGTGGTTTTCACCTGACTGGCAAAGGGGTCCGTGGAACAAAAAAAGTTAAGAACTCCTGTTTAATCTGATGTAGAAGGCCCTTTGTTAAATGATCAAACCCTACTTTAGCTATCTCAGTTCTTCACTCTAGTCATACCAAAATCCTCACTGTTACCTAAACATTCCATACTCCTTGATACTCATTTGCCTTAAAAAAAAAAAAAAAAGTTATATTAAGATAAAATTCATATATGATATAATTCACCCATTTAAAGTATACAGTTCAATGGTTTTTAGTATATTCACAGAGTTGTGCAGTAGCACCACAATCAACTCTAGAACATTTTTATCATCCCACTAAGAAACCCCGTGCCCTTTAGCAGTCACTCCCCATTTTCTTCCAAGCCCCTCAGCCCGAGGCAACCACCAATCAACTCTGTCTCTATGGATTTACCTATTCTGGACATTTAACATGAATGGTATCATTTAATATTTGGTCTTTTGTAACTGGCTTCTTTCACTTGGCATATTATTGTTAAGGCACATCCATGTTGTAGTTTATATTAATATTTCATTCCTATTTAGGCCCAAATAATACTCCATTACATGGATATACTCACTTATTTTTGCACATCCGGTTTCTTCTATCATAAGAGGATTTTTTATTTCTGCTTTCTGCCTGTCAAATTCCTATTCACCCCTCAATGCCCAGAACAGAAAGTACTTCCCCAATTCCCATGGCCCTCTGTTCAAGCACTATTATTGCACTTTTCATGGTGAATTATAATAATCCACTTGTACCTTCCCCTCTTCACCCACTTGAAGATGGTGAGCCCCTAGGAAAAGGAACCAAGCTTTGTTTGCCTTTGGGTACATAGCACCTACCACAGAGTCTACTCAACAGTATCTACTCAACAAATGTTCACTGAATTAGCAAATGAATAGGTTCTTCTCACATTTGTCCAGTTAACACTTACTACATAAAAGGAGCATCTGATAGTATATAAACAGTATATAGCAATGCAGTGTTAGTATGGTCCCAAACCTGAGTTCTGCTTTTGATAACTGTGTGGCCTGAACAAAGCTGCTTAACCACTCTAAGTCCCATATGAACCATGGTAATAAGAATATCTCAGTACATAGTTATTGTGAATTTAATAAATCATATTTGTAAAGAGTTTAACTCAATAGTGGTAGCCATTATCCTTACCACTAATAAACATAAACAGAAATAAGAATAATAATAAGCATAAGCAAAAACAGAAAGTTAGACCTGGGGGACCTTAAAGAACATGATTCACATCCTTCATTTTATAAATGAAGAACCTGACACCCAGGCAGATTAGGTGAGATGCCAAAGGCAACTTGCTTCTTGGAGAGGCAGTGTAGTGAATAAAAAGATCACATACTGTGAAGTATGAAATACCTGGTTTTGAACTCTGACTTTGCCTTTTACTAGTTGAATGACTTTAGGCAAATTACTAAATTTTCTAAACATTGGTTTCACCGTCAGTATGTGGGGGACAATAAATATTTAGTTCAGAAAACAGTTTTGAGAATTAAGTGAGAAACTGTACTCATGTAACAGGCCTTTGCTGCTGCTGCTGCTGGTGATAGTTATACCCACACATATACACACACACATTAATGGACTGGCAGAAAGAAAGGTTTTTATTTTATTTTATTTTATTATTATTATTTTTTTAAAGATTTATTTATTTACTTGATCCATTTTAAACTCCCCCTTCTCCATTTGCTGTTTTGTGTCCATTTGCTGGGCAATTCTCTGTGTCTGTTTCATCTCTTCTCATCCTCCTCCTTCAGTCTTCACCAGGATTCGATCCTGGAGACCTCCGATGTAGGAGAGAGGTGTTCTGCTATCTGTGCCACCTCAGCTCCTGGTTTTCAGAGCTTTCAGAGCATCTTGTCTTGTCTCTCTCCTTTTTACGTCATCATCTTGCTGCCTGGCTCCCGGGGCCTGGCAGCTCACCGGCACACAGAGCCTGGCAGCCCATGCGCCTTCTATATATATATATTTTTTATTTTTTACCGGGAGGTCCCAGGGATCAAACCCAGGTCCCTCCATATGGCAGACGGACGCCCAACCATTTGAGCCATATCCGCCCCCAAGAAAGGCTTTTAGAAACAAGAAATGTACCCTCTCAAAAAATAGAAGACTGCAAATATTCTTGCTGTCCTGATTTTGTGATAATCAGGGTAGGCTAAACATTCACTATATTAGAAACTATGCATGTGTCCCCAGACCTAGTTTTTCCCCCTGGGACTGGCTTTTTGAATGCTGGTGATAAACTAAGCCTGATTTATTATATGACCATCCTGTATGGGAAAAGACTATAATTCTGGGTATCTTCGGTCAACCTTAAGAGATATAGCAGTGGGACAGATGTGGCTCGGGTGGTTGGGTGTCTGTCTCCCATATGGAGGGACCTGGGTTCTATCCCTGGGACCTCCCGGTAAAAATTTAAAAAAAAGAAAAATATAGAAGGCACGTGAGTTACCAGGCCCTGTGCGTGGGTGCACCGCCAGGCCCCGCAAGCCATGCAGCAAGATGATGACATAACAGGAGAGTGACACAAGGGAGAGTCAAGATGAGACATGCCGAAAAACTAGGAACTAAGGTGGCGCAGGTGGTAGGATGCCTCTCTCCCGCATTGGAGTTTCCAAATATCGAATCCCAGTGAAGACAGGAGGATGAGAAGAGAGGGCAGGAAATGGACACAGAGAATTGCCCAGCTAATGGACACAGAAACAGCAAAAATGGCGGGGGAGGCCTAAAAGTGGACAAAAGTAAATAAATAAATAAATCCTTAAAAAATGTATAGGGGAGGAAGATATGGACTATAGTTATTAGTAATACATTGATGATGCTCTTTCATGATTTGTTAACAAACGTTTCATAACAATGCAGGGTGCTAGTGGGTGGGTGGGGGGGTGATGTGTGGGAGCCCTGTATGATGTTATGCGTGTTTGTTTTGTAAGTTCACAATGCTTACTGAATACCTATGGTTTATGTATGCTCATGTATGAATCATATACTTCAATAAATTGTTTAAGAAAAGAGAGGGAGATTAAAGTTTAGGAAAAGTGATTTATAGTTAGCCTAAAGTAGGAACTGTACCTTGCAAAAGTCAGTGGGCAAAATAATGTGGAATCTTTAGGAATAAAAGATGCCTATAAAATTAAAAATTATTGTTCATCTTGCCATCCCTCTCAACTGGCTTGCCTTTAAACTTTCCAGTATTCTCTGACTAGTATTTCTGGAGCAGATCCTAAGGAAAAAAGTGTTCTCTCTGAAGCCTTTAAAAGACTATCAACACAATTTCCTTCAATATGAAAACCATAAGGTTGACAAGATATTTAAGGTGATAAAGGAGAAGTTTTAAAAGAACATTCTATTCCCATCATATTCTTTTCCTCAATGTCTTTGATTATCTACTGAAAAGGGGATCAACTCTTGCTATTAATGAAATGAAATGTCACCATACTCAAAATGGCCCCCACAGAAAGAAGTCATTTGTCACCATTTAAAGCATAAAATGGTCTCTAAACATGAATTGATAATATTTGAAGAATCAGAAAAATATATATAGTGGCATTTATCTCTCTTTCTTTTTATTTCCTGGTTCTCTTTGCTCTATTCAAGGCTGATTTTTTAAATGGCCCCTCATACCCCCCTTTTTTTCTTCTGAGTTTTTAACATGACTGGTCTAAACGAAATATGTATTAATCAAAAAATAATTTATCGAGCCCCTTCTTTATACCAGGCATTGTTCTAGCCAAATGGGACCAAAATAAATGGAGGCCCTTCTCTCAAGGAGCTTACATTCTCATGGGGGAAGATAGGTAATAAATGAAAGTGTATTATATGAGATAGTATTAAGTGTTATGGAGAAAAATAGTAAAGGAGCTAGAATGCGATTAAGGACCAGGTATCAGAAAAGAGCTCATCGATAATGTGACAACTGGGAAGATTCCTGAAGGAAGGCAGTAAACCATGGGAATATTTGGCCAGAAGGAATAGCAAAGGCTCTTAGGTGAGATTATACTTATCAGGGCCAAGCAGCAGCAGGAGAACAGTGTGAATGGAGGGGAGAGAGTGATAGGAAGAGAGGCAGAAGATGAAGTTGGGTGGTGGGAGAATCCAGATCAGAGGACGTTTGCTTATACCATGGGGAGGAACTGTAAGATTTTGAACTGAGGAGTGATATGATCTGACTTTCATTTTAAAAGGATCCTCAGGTTACTCTGAGAGAATAGCATATAGAAGAGCAAGGGTAGAAGCAGGGAGAATGCTAGAGACTATTGCAATAAGCTACACAAAAGATGGTGGTGGTACCACTGGAGCTGGTGAGATGTGGTTTGAATCTGAATATATCATTTTGAGTAAATATTTTAATAACACACTACATTTACATTCATCACAACATATCCCTCCTCCCAGTCCAAAACCCACCCTTTCAAAGGAAGGCTTTATATAATCCTCTGTTCATTAAGCCACTCAGATAATCCCTCCTACTTGCAGTTGCTTTTTATTTACACAGAATAATTATCACTGATAGATTATCTCAATCTAATAGAAACACAGAGATTATTAAATCATCCAAGTAACATAACACGACCACTTCCTAAATAGTGAGAATAGAGCAGGCTTCAAAGGTTCACAAATTTAAAAAACCTAGAGGAACTAACATTCCAATTCTGACACTATCTTCACTGTGAAGTGAACAAGCTTGAAAGTGCTACAAGGCGAGCCAAAAATGACCTTGTGGTTCCTCAAGGGTTTTCCAAATTCTGCATTTAACATAGTGTAGAATTTTCAATTCAATTTTCACACAAGCTTAGCCATTTATATTTAAATATTGGCATGAACCTGCTTACTTCATCATTTGGCTAGAAGAGCATGATACATTTGTATGACAGCGTTTATGCAAAAACACAGAGACAGAAACAATATTCCATTTTCTCTGGATATGTGCAAAATATGAGAAATTATCTAGAAAGATCTGGAAAGATATACATTAAAGTTCCAATAATGGTTATGTACAAGGGGTGATGCTGGGTACCAGAATGGGAATTTAGGGTGGTTAAAGAAAAGTTTGGATATATCTATAATGTCCCACCTTTTTTTGAGAATAATTTACGGGAAGCGGGTGTGGCTCAGTGGATAGAGCCCCCGTTTACCATATGGGAGGCCCGGGTTCGCGTCC
>JAQZBX010065691.1:0-16252 GCA_029593785.1 Cabassous unicinctus
TATATACAACATAAACTTTCCCATTTTTGCTATTTCCAAGCATACCATTCACATTCAGTGGATTAATCACCTCTACCATGTTGGGTCCCCTCACCACCTGCTGTGATCAGACGATTGCCATGCGTGGTGTCAGGGCTGGGACGGCAGAGGCTCGTCCCAGGAGCTGACACAGCCGAGGGGGAGTAGTGAAGGTGGCTCTGCAGGTCAGGAGAATGTTCTGGAGGGGAGCAAAAATTCAACTCATGTCTTGAAAGATGTAGCCAGGAGGAGAAAGAAGGAACGGAGTTTCAGCGCAGGGGAGAAGCATGCGACAAATCCCCGCGGACTAAAAACTTTCTTTCCTAGTTCTACACTCATATTATGCTCTAAGGGAGGAATTTTGGTCCCAGGCTGCAGGTGGATGTTTTGGGCATGTTTAAACATAGGTTATTGCCAGCTATGTAGAAAAGACCTCTCAAAAACCCTCCCTGTGCCAAACAAGCTGTTATTACTATTACATAACATTTATTGAGTGCATACTACATGGCAGGCAGGGTTGTAAGCTTTTATTAATGCATTGAGGCACAGAGAGGTTACGCAACTTGCTCAAGATCCTTCAGCTAGTAACCTAGTTAACCTTATTAAACAAGGGTCTCCTGATTACCTACTCTAGGTCAGGCCCTGGAGGTATACTGATAACTACACACATTTGATCTGAGTCCTGAAGGAGTACTTCCTTGTTTCCTAGGTGAGGCAGGGAATTCCAGGGAAGGAAACAGCATTTGAACCAAGTCTGGTGGCCTGAGGAGGATTTCTGGGTGTGGTGAGCTATGTGTAGCTCTAGGAAGCTGGAGCATTAGGTGTATGTTGGGGGGTGGGGGGGGTGGGGCCTGGAGAAGCAGCAGGCAGGGACCAGGTGTTGAGGGGGCCTGTTGAGTCAATCAGAGCCAATGGACTTCATCTGGAGGCTCTGGGAAGCCAGGGAAGGACTTTAAGATGGGAAGTTGCTGGGTGATATTTTGTCATTGCTGCCTCTGTTGGAAGGAAGAAGAAGGGTGTCCAAGCCTTTTGGACAAAAATATGATCCCTGTTAAGTTAATGTGCTAACAACCCATGTCCTAGCCTCTTCTCCCAGGAGGGAGGGCCACCCCAGGCTGGGGTCTCAAATGGGCTTAGCTTGTTACCATGGAGAAATCTGGGACTGCGGGGTTTGATTAGGGTCACTCATCCCTCCAGCGACACACTAAGTTGCAAATGGGTAGAAAAGGTCTGGTTGTTTTGGTTTCGGGATCTTTGAGCCTTACTTTAAGCTGTGCTGATATAGGCGAATGCTGAGGTTTGGGGAAGTCATACTGGGTAGAGGGGTGCTTGTTTGACAAGGCTTTTTCAAAGGAATGACTGTCACTAGGAGTACAAGCATTACCAAAATAGGATTTGGCCTCTCCAGGCCTCTCGGATTCTTTGGAAGAAAGCACTGGCTGAGCAGGTGACACTCCACTGGCTGGGGAAATGGGCAGGTGCTGGAGATACGAGGGATGAGGGCAGAGACATTCCTGCCTGGGAGGGGAGAAAGGCTTCTTGGACACCTGCCTTTTGAATTGTTGTGCTTTTGCTGATGGTTGTCTCTGGAGCCTGGGATGAGGAACGGGGGCAGGTTCTTTGAAATGAAACATTAGTGTGGGTCACGGACCTCAAGGTACCTGAGGAGTGACCGGCCCTCCTGGTCTTCTGCAACCCCTGCCAGACGTCCATGACACTGCAGTGGAACATGTACGAGATGGCACGCAGCCTGAAGGTGCAGGAGATGCTGCGGGCAGAGGTCCTGGCCGCCCGGCGCCAGGCCCAGGGTGACATGAGCATGATGCTGAAATCTGTCCCGCTTCTCAGAGCCAGCATCAAGGAGACTCTGAGGCAAGTCCACATCCACCTATGCCCACCCCCCACTCCCCTGAACCCCTGGGCAGGCGGTGCCAGGGCAAAGGGCTATGAAGAGCAGCTGGAGGAGGAGATGCGTAGCAGGAAGGAAGATATCTGGAGAAGACAGCTGGGAAAGGGAAGGAGGAAATAGAGTCCAGATCTTGCCTCCAGATTCCTCTTAGGTGCCATGCTGGATTGTGAGGCGGGGGTGGCAGCTGTACCCAAGCCTTGAGGCCATTAACTTCTGAATGCCCGCCTCCCGCAGACTCCACCCCATCTCCGTGACCCTGCAGAGATATGTTGTAAAGAATTTGGTTCTTCAAGATTATGATATTCCTGCCAAGGTAGGTGCAGCGAGAGGCTGCAGGTTATGCCAGTCAGACAGATGGCGACTATAGGGCTTCTGTCCTGCCTTTCTCCCTAGAGCTGGGGCTTTGGTGGGGGCCTCAGCAGCAGCAGCCCAAGTTTGACTGCAGGGCAGGGTAGGGGCACAGAGGGCAGTCACCTCTGGACTGTCGCTGGAACCCAGGGTCAGGAGGTAGACCCCACAGGCTGCCTGGTCTCAGGGAGTCCTCTGGGGCTGAGGACAGGGCAGGACAATCCCTCAGGCTGCCCTGAGCCTTGTGTCTTCAGTCATCCCTGGATCCCGCTGGACGTGGGGCCAAGGACACCACCCCCATTTGATGGGTGAGGCTCAGCGAGGGGCGTGGACTTGTTCAAGGTTACCCCGTGGGCAGAGTGTCCCGTCCTGGATAGCTGGGCAGCCACGTCAGGGCCTGGGGATGGCGCCAGGAAAGCTGGGGAGTGGGGAAGCTGGGTGTTATGCCTGGGCTGTGGGGAGGTGGGGCTCACTCAGGCCCCTACCCACCCCATCCCCAGACATTGGTACAGGTGGCCACCTACGCCATGGGCCGAGACCCCACCTTCTTCATCAACCCGGAGAGTTTTGACCCGACCCGATGGCTGGTCAGCAACAAGGAGACCATTCACTTCCGGAACCTGAGCTTTGGCTGGGGTGTGCGTCAGTGTGTGGGCCGCCGCCTCGCCGAGCTCGAGATGACCATCTTCCTCATCCATGTGAGTGGGGCCTGGGGACACCCGGGTACCCTAGGCTGGCCCTGGCCCCTAAGGAGAGGGCACCAGTCCCCTGACCCCCACTCTGCCCCCATGTACTTGCCCCTACCCCTCCACCCAGCCCTGTGCTTTTCCCAGCTGTCTCCTCTTTTGGGCCAGTCCACGCATCAGCCCTTGGTGCCCTGGCCATCCATTCCCCTGCGGTGAGGGTGGGATGCAGGTAGGGTGGAGTGGAGTTTTGCAGAAACTAGGTAAGGTCAAGGCCTAACCCACAGGAACAAAGCACTAATGCTGGGTTTTCGGGTGCTGGGAAGGTTAAATGAGGAGCAGACGGCAAACTTCTCAGAGCTCAACTCCACTCACAGGAAAGAGTGAACTGAGCCCTGGTCCAGGGAAGACTAGCCCTCCCCTCCCCTCTCCTAAGCCCACTACTCCCTTTCTCAGATGCTGGAGAACTTCAGAATTGAACTCCAACATCTCCGTGACGTGGGCACCACATTCAACCTCATCCTGATGCCCAAGGAGCCCATTGTCCTCACCTTCAAGCCCTTCCACCAGGACCCATCCAAGGCGTGATCAGAGAGGGTGGACACTGCCCTCTTGCCCATGGCCAGCGGCGGTGTGGAGGGAGGCCCTGTGGCCTGGGGGCCGTAGGGGCTGTGGGGGTCTCCGCATGCTCAGGCCTCTGTCCCTCGGACCTGCCCCTTCCTGCCCAGCTCTGACCAGGAGGAAGCTGCTGAGCAGATAGATTTGGCTCTCTGTGGTCAACTTCCTCCACATTTTCCCCTGGCTCACCCACCCATGAAGACAATAAACTGAACTCGGTGAAGTGTTTTAATTTACATCTGACCCCTGAGGTATTTACCATGCTGTGAAAATGGCCTCTGGCCCTGGGTCCACAGCCCCGTTTCAGGCCTGAATGGGGGACCCAAGGCACCCACATTTGAAGCCATTTTTGCTGTGACCTCGCTACCTACAGCAGCTCAGGAACCAGCAGGATCAACCCTGCCTTTCCCTGGGGTTGGGGGTAAGGCAGAGGGTGTGGAAGGCTTACTGCCTCTGTGCCCGGAGCTACTGAGCATCAGGCAGAGGAACAAAGCTGCTGGCCAAGTGGCCTGAGGGGCGTGGGCCAGTCCTGCCTTCTGTGTGGGCTCAGCTTGGCAGAATCCTGGTGGGGTCTCCGTGAGGGCAGGAGAACTTCCTGCCAAGACCCTGCCAGACTCTTGGGCATGACCAGGCTGTTACCGAGGGGCTGGTGCAGGTGACTGGCCCTGGGGGCGAGAGGCCAGCAAGCTTCCTCCAGCCCTCCTGACCCTCCTCTGGGCTTGTCCGAGGCCTCAGCTACCTGCCCCAAGGGGGCGTGCCCACTTGCCCAGGCTCTGGCGCATTATTTGGATGGCCTGATACTGGCCCCAATTTCTGTCCCTTTAATCCCCTCCCCAAGTTTCAGAACTTCTGGCCCAAACAGGTGCCTGATTCTCCATGGCCCTCAGTTACCCAAGTTTAAGTCCTGCAGACAGACAGCGAAGCTAGTCCAGCTTGGGACAGCTGCCCAGCTGGCATGGCTATTTCTGCCAGCGTTTTCAGATTCTGACTCCACTCTTGGAAACTTTCCATTTCCCCCCATTACACAGCCCTCTTCCAAGTATCTTTCTCTTTCTGTCCCACCTCCTTTCTCTTTTCTAGGCCCGAGTCATCTTTAAGAAATGTTAGAGCTGTAAAGGGCCTTACTGACAGAGAGGTCAAGCTCTGCATGGTGTAGACAGGTACACTGAAGCCCAGAGAAGTTGTTTGCGTCCCCCAAGGTCACCCAGCATGCTTGCAGCTAGAAGCCAGGCCTCCTGACTTTCAGTGGGGGCTCTTTCTCCTGGCCCTATCTGCTTTGCATTTCTGCCTCTCAATTTGGATTTGACATTGCCAGCCCAGCCCAGTCCTCGGGCACTTCACACTAAGATGTTACTGCCACAGGCAGGCTTCAAGTCTTTCTCTTCCCAAGAGACAGAAGACCCAAGTTTGAAAGAAGGCATTTCAGGCATTGTGGAAGTTTTGGAGGCAGGTGAAAAGAAAGTCTCAGCCTCCATCATATCTTGCAATGGAGCTGGCCTCTGGTGGCCTCACTTCTTCCAGAGGTCTGAAGATCCTGTCTCCTTGGCCCCTGCTTTGGAAGGCCTCTTCTCCCCCACTTCTTGGGTCCACTATGGCCTCTGGCTTTCCAAAGATGGTAGCGCCCGCAACAGATAGGGAGCTACAGGCCTGCGCAGGGATCCCAGGCCCAGGAAAAGACCAGCGTGAGGGCTGGGAGTAGGAAGCTGGGGTCCCTCGGCTGCCTTGCTCCAGGAAAAAGGCCAATGCTCAGTGAGCTATAGAATTTAATAAAGTCATTTTAGGGGGTGGGGATGAGATTTCCCAGCACACAGGGAGGGAGGCTTGCTCCAGTGCTCAGGTCTGGGGTTTAGAGGTCTCCTTCTCGGAGTTCGAGGGCTTATTGGGATTAATCTCTGAGCTGGGTGGCAATGGGTCCAGCTTTGAGGGTCGCCTGTGGTCCTTGGAGTGGGTCAGGGGGCTCTGCGGTGTGCAAAGTGAGGCAGGTGAGTGTACCTGCCCCGGGGGGAGTGACCCACCCAAGGGCATCTGGCTTGGCCAAGCCATGCCTCAGAGGATCCAAAATTCCTTGGGCCATGACTTCTCAAAGATTTCAAAACCCATCTAATCACTGCAGGTCACACCTAATTTCTCCAAGAATTCATAGGGCTCAGCAGGTAGTTTGCAAAGATAGCCTCTATTCCTTGTCAGTCCCTTCACCCTTTCCAGTCCTTTTCCAGGAGCCCTGGAGCCTCCAGCCATGATCAAAGGGCTGACAGTTCAAGAGCAGGGGAAATCAGGTCTTTGCTTTGGGTTACTGAGTAGCCCTGGGGCTGAGCTTGAGGGGCAGTTGTGAGCAAACCTCTTTGGTCTTGGGCAGCCAGCAATATTTTTCTCTGCAACATGCTCCCATCCCCAAGACGTTTGGCATGTAAAAGGGTATCCTGTCTACAGAATTGCAGTCGCCCCAGAAGGGTGTGCTAATGGGTTAGGCATGATGGAGTTGGATGGGTGAGCCCCAAGCTACTCTACACATGAGCAAAGCCATCCTTAAGGTGACAGTCAGTGCCAGAGCATTCTAGAAATGCTCATGTGGGCTTCCCTACATCTACAGCCATCACCTTCTGATTCTCACAGGTGGGGTAGCCTTGCTTTGGGGTAGCCTTGGCAGGGGTTTTCTGTTCCCCTCCAACAGGTGGGGAAATTGAGATGGAGCCAGGGCTTCGGTTGGTACAGAGCAGGAACTGGAGCCCAGGTCTATGACTTTCAGCCTAGGAGCTGGTCCCCTGGATGGTTTTTCTTATGGCCCATTGACTTGGGGAGTGGGGTGGCTGCCAGCCCCACCCACTGAACCCCCAGGGGCTCCTCTGGAGGGGTCACTCACAGGCAGGTCTGTGATGATGGTGTTAGAGGGATGCCTGAAGCCGTACTCCTGCTCCTGCAGCCGAGTGGCCAAGTCCTGCTTCTCCCGTCCCCAGCGTCGAGCTGAGTCCTCTAACTGCAGACATGGAGAAGAGCAGATGGAGGATCGGTGGGCAGCAGGACCCACCCATGAAAGCTGGGACAACCAGGGCCTGAGCCTGCTTTTTGGGCTTGACATCTTCCCAAGATGAAGGGTAGCAGAGGGGGTGGGGCGCAGGGGGTCAAACTGACAGCTTAAGAGACAGATGGACCTTCTCTGAGTTCCAACAACATACTGAGTCCTGACCCTGACTCCATACTGATCCTGGACCCTCATCACAGACCTAGCCCCAACCCTGGTCACACAATGAGCCCCAACCCTGGTTATACACTGGGCCCTGAGCCTTGTCACGCAATGAGTCTTGAAACTGGCCATGCACTGAGCTCTGAGCCTGGCCATATACTAAGCCCTGAACCTGGTCACATACTGGGCCCTGAGCCTGGTCAAACCCTGACCCAGCCTGATCAACTTTGCACTTCACCCACCTGGCTTTCCAGGGACAGGATCCGGCTCTGGGCTCGTTCCAGCTTGGCCAGGAGGTTAAACTTGTCTGAAGTCCCAGTGAGGAGATCCTGCAGGCAAAGTGGAAACTCATGGATGGCCCCAGTCCACAGCTGTTGCTGTGGTCCTGTGAGCTCCGGAGGCCATGAAGTGCTGAGGGAGAAACCAACCAAGTCTGAGTTCCAAACTCAGCTCCCAGCTGCAGAGCCTTCGACCAGGGGCCAGAAGCCCTCCTTCCCAAAGTCTGGAACTGTACCTAGCATGTGCTTTTGCACAGCTGTTCTCTCCACAGATTTTGGACATGAGAAATTTTTACACCTTATTTGATGTAAAATGCACTAGAGAATTCTCTTTAATGCACAGAAAGGAGTCTTCAACTGAGTCTTTTTGCATAGTGAAGAGCTCATTTGTGAAGCCATGCTTCTTCCATCACACGCACTTTATCTGGCCCTCCCTGCACCAGGTGTTCTTTTGAACAGAGCTCACCTACTGGGAGGCCTAGGTTGAAGAGAAGGACTCTTCTGGGCCCCTGACCCACCCACCACTCTTCTGTAATTCCAATGTCCTGTATTTGGGGTGGCGTAGAGCAGGGCCTGCTGTGGCCTTGCAAGTGGAGCAGGGCCAGGGCATCCTGGGGCCTGTGGCACCCACCTGTGGAGGCGGGGTCTCTGTGCACTTGGAGTGCCCTGGGCCATCCGTCTCTCGCAGCCTCTCTGTCAAGTCTCCTTCTGCTCCCAACTCCCTGGGGTCCACCTGGGATGGGGGGAAAAGGCTCTCCAAGGCTGCACCAATCCCAGGAAATGCTCCAGAAGGGAGTACTGAAAGGCCTGTTTGGTATCCAGGTAGAGGCCAGCCAGGTGGTAAAAGGTGTCAGGAGTCAGGTGTCAGGGGTCAGCTAGGGGCTTGCTTTCGCCCAGGATGCTAGATGAGGGTAAGGGTGAAGCTTACAGACACATGCGCTCTCTGGGAGAAAAAGAGCAAGGCCTGAGAGCTGGGTCTCCAGGAGACTCCATGCAAATTAGAGACTCTAGCCTAGCTCCTGGCCTCCATCCTCAACTTGGGTTGCACTGTGGGTGATTGCTGGGCACTGGACCACCTGTGCAGGCAGGCCCAGGCCGAGCCGGTATCAACTGCTCTTACCGGCAGGGCTTGCTGCTGCAGGATGATGGGGGCTGACTGGTGGCGGGTCTTATCCAGTTCTGTCCGCAGCCTTGAGTTTTCCGCCAGCAGCACCGAGTAAAAGTCAACAGGCAGGTTTTCTCCTGTAGGACCCAGGAGAAGGCGTGAGGCTGAGAGCATGGGGAAGGCTGTGAATGAGGCCACAGATGTTCCTAAGACTACTGCCTCCATGTCCCTGTCTGATCTGCCCCAGCATTTTGCTCCTATTCTGCCCCTCCTCTGCTCCCAAGCCTTCCATGGCTCCCTACTGCCTAAGCGTGGATCAGATCCACACTCTTCAGACCAAGCTTCCAAGCCCTTCAGAACCTAACCCCAGGGTTCTCCCTAACCAGCCCTCCCTGTGTTGTCCCCTCCCCTCCCCACACACATTGCCCTCTAGCGTACTTCAGCTCTGCCTGCCCTCCCTTGTCTGCTATGTGCATTCTTCTCACTCCCTGGGCCTTTGCCCCCAGCTGTTTTCCCTCCCTAGGTTGACTTCTCTCCTCAGACCCAGAGTTCCTGAAAGGCTGGCCCAGCCTCCATTGTTTTCTAAAGGCCCTCAAAATTGCCCCTGCCCCTCTCCCACACTCCCCCACAGCGAGGCCTAGGGTAGGGCACACGGGGGTCCCTGCCCAGGGCGCTCGGATGGCTCCGGGAAACCCTGTGCTTTGGGCTGGCCTGACAGGGTGTGATCTGGTTCTTCCCTGCGCCTCAGGACCACCTCTGATTGGCAGTTTTAGACGGATTGGTTAACACCGATGATTGGTTTAAATCATCAATTTAATCAAGTGGTTTATTTTGTTTATTTTGCGGAGGCAGAATACGTTAGGACAAAGGGTCCTTGGAGTTAAGTTGGGAGCTGCTGCTCCAGGCAGCCCGTTCTTTCAGGAAGCCTCTGCTCTGGAAGATGGAGCCTGAGGGGCTTCCTAGCCGAAGGGAAGGAGCTCAGGGAACCTTTGCAGTGCTGGGTGCCTAAATGGGTTGGGGAGTAGCATGTTCCTGGGACTCTTAGACCCTAAGTTAGAACTGAGTGCATGGGAGCTCCCTTCACATGTCCTGAAGCCGGGAAGTTGGGAGAGGGCCAGCTCCCCAGGAATGGGGCAAAAGCTGGGGGGCCGACTCACCCACATTGGGCTTTCCCTGCAGCCTGTTCAGGAGGGGCTCACTCCTGTCCTGCAGCTTGTCCTCCAAGACCCGCTCCATCTTCTCGATCACCTGGAAGGCAGAGGACAGAGGCTGGGCTGGCCCGCGGGCTCCACATCTTCCCACCTACGGCTTGGCCCTGGTGCTCTGGCCCCTGGCAGCCGGCCCCTCCGATGCCTACCTTCTCCTGGTGCCGCACAGTCTCCTCCAGAGCCTTCATCTTTTGCAGCCTGTCCTGGTACCTTTTGAGAAGCACGGCCTGTGGCTGCTGAGCCTGATACAAGAGGAGTAGCTCCTTCTCTCGATCATTCTTCTGGAGTGGGAGGGGGAATAAGAATGGGTGTCTGGGTGTCTTCTGCTGAGTCCTCTGCTGCTCTGGTCCCCCTTGCATCCATGTCCCCTCTCCCTTCTGCTCCTCACACACCTCTCCTCCTGAGACTACCCCCATCCCAGCTCCCCTCTGTTGCCCATACTCTCTACCCCCCAGGCCCCAGCTCACTCGAATCAGCTCATTCTGTAAATGCTGCACCTTGTCCTTCAGCTTCTTCATATCCAGCTCACTCAGCAGCAGTTTCTGCTTCATGGACACTGTTGGGGGGTTGGGTGGGCATGGGGGAAGCTGGCTCAGGGGCCAGGTGTCTCTTAGCCCTGGGATTTGAGACAGACTATTGTGGGTTGAACTGTGTCCCCCAAAAGATCCACTGATGTCTTAGCTCCCAATACCTGTGGATGTGAGCTTATTTGGAAATAGGGTCTTTGCAGAAGGAATCAAGTTAAAATGAGGTCACAGTAGATGAGGCTGGGCCCTACATCCAGTGACTGGTTTCTTTATAAGAGAAAAGAGAGGGAGGTTTGGGTACAGAGACACAGAAGAGACACAGGAAAGAAAGCCACGTGAAGTCAGCAGCCGAGACTGGAGTGACGCAGCTACAAACTAAGGGACACCAAGGACTGCTGGCAACCACTGCAAGAGGCAAGGAAGGCTTCTTCCCTCGAGCCTTCAGAGGGAATACGGCCTGCAGTCACCTTGATTTTGGACGTCCAGCCTCCAGAACTGAGCAAATACACTTCTGTTGTATAAAGCCACCAGATTTCTGGGAATTTTTTTACAGCAGCCACAGGAAACTAGTACACTATTCCTAGGGGACCCAGCCAGGCAGGGACTGTGAGTATGGGGGAGTTGGGGGGGACACTTTTAGCAGCCAGCAGCCAGTAGCATGACCACCTGGGAAAGGTGGGGCCCAAATGCCCTCGGGTGCCTGTATGCCCTCACCCAGGTTCTGGCCGCCCTCGGCTTTGTCCTCCTCCTCCACCTCCTGCTGGGTCAGCTGGCTCCTCAGCATGCGGTTCTCGGCCTCCAGGATGCTGGCCTGTTTCCGCAGGGACAGGATGTCCTCTGCCATCTTCTGCATGGCCCGCCGGTAGTTGTTCAACTCCTGCAGAACCCAGAGCCCAGTGCTGAACCCCGCTGGCACCAAAGCCCCCACGCCACACTTGCACCCTCATCTGGAAGTCGGTGGGACACTCCAAAGGCCAACAAGCTCCATGAGCCCCAAGTTGTGCCCCTGTCTTAGTGCACCCCGGGAGGTGTGGCTCTGATTGGGTCTTACCTGCTGGGGAGTGGGCCTTCTGGCCAGACGGAGCAGATGCTGCTGCTGCTCTCCCCCAGGGACTTCCTGTGGCACCAGCTTGGGGGGACCAGGGCCCTGACGCCAGCCCAGGGAGCCCATGAACAGCAGAGACTCAAAGGATCTGGGGCCAGGTTTCCAGACTGGCTAAATCAGAGAAGCCACTTGTTCTCTCCCTCATTTTCCCCTTTTCTAATCCCTCCTCCTTCCTCATGCCATGAAAATCCCAGGGAAGACCCTCTCAGGAATCCCACCAAGTGCCGCTTGGCAACTGTGCCCAGGCACCAGTCCCCCAACTCGCCCAAGGGTTAAGAAGGGACGCAGGGTCGGCCCGAGAGACCCAGATAGGGGCTCGGGGTCAAGGTTTGCATCCAGCTATGAGATCTGGGCTACAAGGTGGGGGCCCGGAGCTGGACTCTGTCATTAGGCCAGGAATGACAATCATCCTAATATCCGATGTGTATCGCGCATTCGCTATAGTCCAGACCCTCTTCTAAGTGCTTTATGTGTCCAACACAACAAACATATGCAGGTAGGTATGATTATTAACCCCGTTTGACCAATGAGGAAGCCAAGACCCGGGGAGGCCAGTAACCTGCTTAGTTATAGCACTAACAAGAGGCAGTGCCAGGGTCTGGCATCCAGGCCTGCTGGCACTTGAGTCCAGGTTCGTAAGCACTGGGCAGTGCCGCCAAGGCACCTCCTGCACGGATACTTCCCAAGCTTGAACAATCTTGTTTTGGAAGGTGTTCACAATATGTTGAGGAGTGATAAAAACTGGCTACAAACAAGAATTATCAATGTGATCCCAATTTGGAAAAAAATTAATGCCTGCTCCAATGTATGCATAGAAAAAATAATAGGCTATATTTACATGTTTTATAATCAGAAACTCCGTTGTGTTATTTATAAGAAAAAATTCGTAAAAGGAGTTTCTTGCATCTAAACAGTGTGAAATATAAAAGGGATCCAAGATGTCAAGCCAGAAAGGTCCTTATGGAGATGGGGAGTTAGGCTGAGGGGAGGAAGGAGGAAGAGAGAAGTGAGTTCCGTCCGAGTTTGCTGAGCCCTGGTGGTCTGTCCACTTCCTGAGGCAGTAGGAGGCCTTGCCTGTGGGAGTGGAGGCTCAGGGGTCCAGCCAGGCTCCCGAGCCCCCAGGAAGCAGAGCTCTGCCCCTCACCCCTGCTGACTGGGATTGAGGTGGTTTCCAATCCACTGCCTCCCACCTGCTGCATGGTGGGCTGCTGGCTTCTTGGGGAAAGGCCCCCAGACAGCAGGGGCTCTTCAGACACCACTTGTCACCTGCCGCTGGCCAGCCTTCTGGCTGGACTCCCTGTAACAAGTGCCGGTGCTGGGTCCTTCTTCCCAGCACCTGTCCCATTGCGTTCCAGGTCCTGGCTCCTGCAGATCTGCCCATCTGGTGTCCTTGGACAGAGCACCGTTAACCAGGGAATTCAGCCCAGAGGCTGCAGACAAACAGGGCTGTGTGACCAGGCCTGGTCAGAAGCCCGGCCTGGTCACTGACACGCTGTGTGAACTCAGACAGGCTCCCTCATCTTTCTGAGCCTCAGATTCCTCATGGGGGAACCAGGGGGTTGCTGGGAGAATCAGAGCTGTGTGTATGAAGCAGGTGGCCCAGGCCCCTGCCCAGGGCAGGTGTAATTTAGGGCAGCTGTTCTCATCTCACCCCCTTTCTGTTCTAAAGGCTGCTTTACTTAACAGGTGAGACCCCTTCCTCCTCCTCTAAATCCTCAACTTATGGAAGTCCAGTGGTTGATGGAGGTTTGGGAGGCTTCGTAGACGGTCAAGAGAAAGCACTTGATCTTTTGGAAAAGAAAACATGTCCCCTTTTTATTTCTCCAGCCTAGCTCAGGCTCTTATTATGTCTACTCTGGAGAATTGCGGCAGCATCCAGATGGATTTCTTTACTTCTAATGTTATCTCCTAAAGAAACACACACATGTTCAAGAAAGCATGTTCAAGGCTGTTTACTACAGCACAGTTTGTAATCTTATACTACATCATGCCATTCTCTGGACTATAGGAGGTAGTTAAGGGGAATGACCGAGGTTTAATGTACTGACGTGGAGAGATGTCCACACTTTATTTTTAAATTTGAAAAGCATGTGGCATATCAGTAACTGGTTGTGTATGCATACACACAGGTGTATAGTAACATTGGCTACTTATGAGTTTCGGGAGGGAAAGGAATACTTGCTTCATCTCTAATTTTTGCATTTTTAATGGGAATGTATTCATGTATTATTCATCATGTTAAAAATAATTTAAACCTAAACAAATTGAGGGCTATACTATGCTATGGATTGAAAGATGTGATATTTAAAGAGGTATTTTCCCCTAAATTGATTTGTAGGTTCAAAGCAATCCTGATGAAAATCGTTACACTTTGTGTGTATGTGGAAATAGACAAACTGATTCTATAATGCGTAAGAAAAAAAGGGCACATGTAGTCAAAAGCTTTTTGAAGAGTAACAGTGAGAGGACTTGTTCTATCAGCTATCAAGAATTATTATAAAGCTACAATAATTAAGACAGAGTAATATTTGTGCAAGGATCGATAAATGGGCCAAAGAGACAGAATAGAGAGCCCTTGAAACAGACCCACATATGCATGCACACTTCATTTATGACAAAGTTGTCACTCTAGGGCAGCCAGGAAAGGACTGTAATTTTAATAAATGGTACTGCATCAACCTGATATCCATATGAAAAAAGGGATATGACTCCTATCACGTATCATATACTAAAAATAATTTTTTTTTAAGTACTAGGGCTGGAGATTGAATCTGGGACTTCGTATGTGGAAAGCTGGTGCTCAACCACTGAGCCACATCGGCTCCCCTGAGTTGGTTTTTCCATTTGTTTGCTTATTGTTTGTTTTTGTTTTTTTAGGAGGCACTGGGAACTGAACCTGGGACCTCCCACGTGGGAAGCAGGTGCTCAACCGCTTGAGCCACATCTGCTCCCTAAAAATAAATTTTTAAGGGATCGTAAATCTAAAGGTAAAAGGTAAAACAATTAAGCTTCTAGAAGGTAATGGGTAAGAATATCTTCATGAACTTGGGGTAGGGAAAGATTTTTAAAAGCAGGACATAAAAGCCCCTCACAAACTGGAAAGGACAGGACTGATAAATTGGATGCATTTAAATTAAGAACTCCAGTCACCAAAAGACATCATGAAGCAGAGCAGGTGCAGCTCAGTGGTTGAGCACCTGTTTTGCATGTATGAGGTCCCAGGTTCAAGCCTGGATACCTCTTAAAAAAAAAAAAAAAAGAAAAAGGAAACGACATCATGAAGAGGGTGGGAGAAGATATCTGTAGCACATATAACAATGGGCTCACATCCAGAATATAAATGTAACTCCTACCAATCAACAAAAAAAGACAGACCTCCCAATAGATTGTGGACAAGAGATTTGAACTGACACGTCACAAAACAAGCAGTAACCATAGGAATCGGTGCCCGCCATCTGAGTTACTTGAAACCACAATGCCATAGAAGGACTTAAAAAACCAAAACCAAACCAGCTCACCATATCAAATATTGGTGATGGTGTGAGCAACCAGATGTCTATTCAAGTTGAATATGTGCCTACTCCATGAACTAGCAATTGCACTTCTGAGAATCTACCCAATAAAACCGTGTGACCAAGAAATCAAGCAGTAGGCATGAGAACATCCCCGGCAGCACTCCTGAACTGGAGATGACATAGATGCCCATCATGGTAGAAATGGGAGATGAAATATTTATGCAATGGAATACTATATGGCAATAAAAACAGAGAACCACCGATACATGAAACCACACAGATGAATCTCTCAAACATAATATTGAGCAAAAGAAGTCGGACACAAAATACCTACTCTATGATTCCCTATATATATTCACTTCAGAAACAGACAAACTCAGCAGTTCTATGTGGTGAGCGAAGCTTTATTAGCAATGCCCCCTTGACAGATGAAGAAAGCCGAGGTCCAGGCAGGTAGGAAAGAGAAGGAAGGAGAGAGCAGGTCTGCTGAGGGAGAGGGGTGTCCATGCCTCAGGTAGATGGTCTCTGCCAGGGAAAGGGGATGCGTCCTTCAGGACTCCATGCCCTGCAGATTGGCCCCGTAGCCTTCCACAGGCCCCTATCCACCCCCAGCCTGGTTGCTTTCTCAGAGTGAGGGTCTCCCCAGGGGCCTGGAAAGAGACCCCAGCCCTGGCTTACCCCCCTCAGCCTCCAGCCAAGCCAGTTCCCTGTATCCATGGGTCCCGCACACCCCCCTCAGCTTCCCCCACTCCCCCAGTGGAGCTGGGCCCCTGGGCAGCACAGCCGGGTTGGGAGGCCATGCCCTGCAGCTGGGCAGCCCTGACCTCTCCCCACAGCCTAGCCTGGGGCCTCCCCTCCGCTTCAGGGCCATGCTCTGCGTCATAGCCCAGCCTTGAGAACAGGCAGGGCACTGTGCCCAGACTTCTGCTGTGCTTCTGCCCTCTCCGCCTGCTCCCCGGGCCCCCGTTCCCAGCCCTTTTGGGGAGCAGGCTCTCAGCCCCTTCCCCATCTCCCCTCTGGGCTAGCACACCCTCTAGGGGCACTGACCCCATGTGCCTACCACATCCTCCTCCCTCACTGACACCTGCGCCCCCTGAACCCGGCTTTCAGAGCCTGCTGAGGGGAGAGGTGTCAGGTGGGCCCAGGTTCGAGCTGCCCCTCTCTCGCTAAGCACTGGGGGCCCTGGCTGCACCAGTTCCTCCCACTGACTTCCGGAAGGCAGCAGCTGTGCTCTGAGCCTCAGTGTCCTCCTCTGTGCAACAGGAAAACAATCCTACCTCAGGGGGTTGCTAAAGTGAGGGGGTGGGAGCAGCGCCAGCCCAACGCCCTGGCACATAGGGCTCCTGGTGAACAGTAACTACCTCTCCTGTACCACCTTTTGAATGACTTTAAAAAGAATTCTTCTTGGGAAGCAGATGTGGCTCAAGGGATTGGGCTCCCGCCTACCACATGGGAGGTCCTGGGTTCAGTTCCTGGTGCCTCCTGGAGAAGACAAGGAAGACAGTGAGCTGGCATGATGGGCAGGTGCGGTGAGCTGGCACAACAAGATGATGCAACAAGATGACACAACAAGGAGACACAAAGAGGAAAGACAATGAGAGACACAACAAAGCAGGGAGCTGAGGTGGCTCAAGTGATTGAGCCCCTCTCTCCCACGTGGGATGTCCCAGGTTTGGTTCCCGGCGAGAAAATGGAGCAGACACAGGGAGCACATAGCGAATGGACACAGGAAGCAGACAGCAAACCCAAAACAACAT